>JASAMZ010013614.1:0-28493 GCA_030248115.1 Linhomoeus sp. GSCO2_2 | reverse complement strand
GGTTAAAATTACTGCGTTTCGCGCACAATCGCTATATACTCCACACTTTTTTCGCCCGGCCTCAGCCGGGCGAACCCCTACGAGAGCTTTGCGTCCGTGCGTGCGTGCGTCCGTCCGTCCGTCCGTTCGTTACGCTCTCAGATCTCGGCGTCGGTAAGTCGCAGGAAGGAGATCTTGGGCTCTACGGAAAGGTCTCGACTCACTGAGAATTGCGCTAAGAGGTTTCGAAATTCAAAAGTTTGAATTACGCGCGCTACAGTAACCCGAAGGTCAAAACTGAAAACGGCTCTAACTCGCTCGTCTTACGTCGTAGAGCGGCGCGCGATAGGTCAACTAAAAGGTCTCGACGTGCGCTTTCGTTTGGCATTAAAAGTTTTCTTAATTACGCAAACACGCAACACGAAAAGCGACATTATCGCGTTTTTAACGCAAAAATCGCTCTAACTCGCTCAGCGTGCGTCGTACGGAGACGATCTTGGGTTGGTTGGATAGCCCTCGACTCACTGATCATTTGTTCTTCTATTGGTTGAAAGTCAAAAGTTTGAATTTCGGGAGCTACAGTAACCCAAAGGTTCAAAACGCAAAACTTATCTAACTCTCTCGTCTTCCGTCACAGAGAGACGATCTTGAGTTCGTTGAATAGGTTTCGGCGCACTGATAATTCCGTTAAGAGAAGTCGAAATTCAAAAGTTTGAATTGCGCGCGCTACAGTAACATGAAGGTCCAAAACGCAAAACGGCTCTAACACGCTCGTCTTACGTCGTAGAGCGGCGTGCTATAGGTCAACTAAAAGGTCTCGACGTGCTCTTTCACTTGGCGTGAAAATTTTGTTAATTACGCAAACACGCACCACGAAAAGCGACATTCTCGCGCTTTTAGCGTAGAAATCGCTCTAACTCGCTCAGCCTGCGTCGTATAGAGACGATCTGAGTTGCTGGATAGCTCTTGACTCACTGATCAGTTGTTCTTCTATTGGTCGAAACTCAAAAGTTTGAATATCGCGAGCTACAGTAGTCAGTAACCCAAAAGTTCAAAACGCAAAACTTCTCTAACTCGCTCGTCTTACGTTGTAGAGCGGCATTCGTTCGACCGTTTGAAAGCTTACGTTGAGGCAGTTGTTGAACGGTCATTCCTAAAGAAATACTTTTGTTTTTTTAAACCCTTGTCTTACGAACAACTTTGTCTGCTAAAAAAATTAATCCCGGGCGATCCCAATGTTGCCTTGCAACAACCGCTCAGAAATGCGTGTGTCTTGCTCAAAAAATTAATCCCGGGCGATCCCAATGTTGCCCTGCAAGAACCGCTCAGAAAGCAGCGTGTCAGAAGTAGCGCATGAATAGTGGACTCCGGGCGGGCGCGCGTCATATCGGAAAGGCTTCGAAATACTTTACAAAAGTATCCACTCTTTTACTCTTCCACTTTAAAATACTCACAAACCACTCTGTATTAATAAAACAACTCAACTTTTTTAAAACAGCTTGTTTATACTCCACAAAAAAGTGTGGAGTATATAGCGATTGTGCGCGAAACGCAGTAATTTTAACCGGATGGCGTTCGCGCTTGAAGCGGCCGATTTGCAAACGGTCTTTTGCGTTGGGTAGGCCTAGTAAGTGGGCAGGGTGGACACCAAACGGGGTCACGCTGCGGGACCCCTTTGGCGGGAAATTCAAAAATTTATTTTTTCAAAGTACTGAAAAATGCATTAGGCAAGGTAGAACTCGAAAAAGTTGCATATAATGGTGTATACTATCTTTTGATATGTTGTAGTACTCGATAGTGCCGAGGGTGGAAGAAATGAATTGGATCGCTGCGGGACCCATTTTGGCGCCAAATTTGAAAAATTCGCGATTTTTCGCTATTTTCCGACTTTGACGGTTTGCTGTGCGCGATAGGTAGCAGCTAGAGCCGCGAGACCGCTTTTGGTGCTCCTTCCCAGATGTCCTCTATCGAATGAGCCATGAACGGAGAAAATCGGTTGAGACACAAAAAAGTTATCTTGGTGGAACTTTTTTGACTCCGGGGTCGAAAATTGCGTTTTTCGCATTTCAGCGTCTGTAGCGCTCGAATGCGTTGCCGAATCGATTCAAAAGTGGTTTCAAACGATTCTACGTTGAAATCTGGTCCAGAAAACTGTTTTTGACAAATTTGCAGAGCTACAGTAACCCTGCCGCGTCCATTTGAATATTGGGTGTCGGGTCGACTTTCGCGATATTATACTCGATTTCGGGGTTTTCGGGGGCGTTGATTACGAATTTGGCATTCGTTTAGCGTTTAGATGATGTTTGAACGTACCTATGACGAATTCGCATGCTACCGTACCCCAAGTGCAGAATTTCGGTTCTGCGAGTCTATAGGAAGTTAGGGGTGTTGTATGTCGATTCTGGGGTATTCTGGGATGTATGTAGATCACGAATTAGGCATTAGTTTTGCGATTCGGAGTGTCAGGAGGCCACAACCGCAGAGGAGTCACCGTGCATAGGAGTATAAATTTGTGGAGTATATTGCGTCCCCCGGACGACTTGCCTGGTTGTGGAGTATAAAAATGAATACCCCACAACTTTCGCAAAAGTGGATCGAACTTGGTGATTTTTGGATATGTTGTAGGCCTTTGGGTCCTCTACCACTAAATTCAAACGCAGGCTCTCTAGGTGGTCCGACGCGGGAGTACGGTAGAAAACTCAAAATTTAAATTTTTTCCAACTTTTAAAAAATCATAACTCGAGTTTGCTCATGCTCGAAATCATAACTGGATTCTCGCAAACTCTTTTTCTGACTTAGAGCCTTCTATGACCTTTCGATCATGACGAAAACCGCCGAGATCGGGTTTTGCCGTTCGGGAGATACGAGGTGGCAAAGTCCCAGGTCCCGAGCGGAAAATCAGGATTTTCGACTTTGAATGGATTTTTGGGCCGGAAAGCGTGCTTTTAGCGGCAAATTGACCATTGCAACGTGTTGAGCGTCAAAAGTTGGTCTAGACGAACTGTCTTGACCATTTTGAGGTACCGCACCCCAGCCGCGCCGAATTTTTGAATCCTGGGGTCAAATTTTCGAAATCGTGTTTTCACTTGTTTCGGGGGTTTCCGACGACGCTGAACACGAATCCGGTGTTTGTTTTGCGATTTTGGACGTATTTACCCTGCTTTCGGACTTGGCCGGCCAAGAATTGGGCCCCGGGGTCGAATTTTCAAAATAGCGTTGACAGTTTTGTCTGGGTTTTCTGACGCCGCAGAACGCGAATCTGTCGTTTGTTTGGCGATTTGCGATGTATTTAAGCTCATTTTGGACGAATACTCACGCTCTGTAAAATTTCGCGAGATTCCGCCAATACCGTCCGCCATTTATTTTGCTGCGCCTACAGTACGCCGTCCATATAAGACGCGCTGAGAAAGGCGTCTACGCACGCGCAATCGAACCGAGTTATAAGAGCATCGTACTGTAGCACTACGGCCACCGACGCCGTCCACCCCAGCGGGGATCTCCGCTGTGTAGCGTAGATAAGGCGCGCCTGTATAATTGGGGCGCCGCTGGCAATCTACATTGTGAGTGGCTATAGACAGTCACCGGTCAGTACAGCCTGCGCTCATCGTCGTCAGTACAGCCTGCTCCAACGCATCACTTGTGCCACATCGGCCTCTAAGTGTATGGCATCTGCTTAGGCCCACCCCCCGCTATAGACCCTAGTTCTACACTGAAGAAATTGGGAACAAACAAATTTAATGGGAATGCAACACTTGTTGGAGTTTCTGTGCCCCCGTCTGCTAAAACAATCACGCGGAGTGTCTATCTGACACTCAAGGAGTGTCACATATCACTTGTCAATGGGAAACATGAGTACGTCAGCGTAGACGATGAACCGCCCCAGTCGTTCTCTCGGAATGGGACTGGGTAGGGTCGTAAGGCCCAGTAAATTTCCACACGGGTGTTAACTGCTAACACTGTCTGCAAACAGTCTCAGGACAATTGCACTCTTCTTTCTCTCTGGCGCCTCGGGCCTGTCGAAGTGCCGGTTCCGCACGCCTCCCAACATGGCAGCCATCTCCGACTTGCAAATCTCCCCAGGTTTATGCAGATGGGTAAGGAGCGATGTGAGGCTCCCACGGTCCCTGCCGGCGCGACCCCCCCCCCCCCCCTCCCCTCCCCCACTCTCTGTCCCCTTCTAACCTCAGTCCCTTCCACTCAGGGTGGCCAATAGAAACTTAAACTAGTTTCAGTTTCAGTTTCAGTTACAATCAGTTAACTGAAACTGAAACTGAATCGAAACTCGCGCGTATTCCATAACTGAAACTGAAACTGAAACTCACAGTTTAGTTTCAGTTATATGACTATCAAATTTTGACGAATTTCAGCAGATTTTCACAATATTCTAGCAGAAATTTTCTACATGTGTAGACGTTTTGTTCCCATTTAGGACCAAATATGCAAGGATGCCATCCTAAGTTTAGAAATCGCTTTCTTGTCCACTAAATATCATCCCACAAGAGTGATTTTGAGCAATTTGTTGGGTATTTCTGGACCTTCAATAACTGAAACTCAGTTTCAGTTACTGAATGGAAACTCGCGCGGATTCCATAACTGAAACTGAAACTGAAACTCAGCCAGCACCATAATTTTAACTGAAACTGAAACTGAAACTCAAATGAGTTTCTATTGGTCACCCTGCTTCCACTTTTCCCTTCATTCCACTCGGTATTTAGTGGTAGCAAGTGCAGGAGTCCTCAAGACTGCAAGACACCTCAAACTGTGGACCAGATAAACCAGGGACCCGAGATGAAACATCCTGCGAGTTCTCCTTTTGGTGTGGTTAGTGAAAATACGTGTAGCGGGGGGGGGGGGGGGTGTGGAATGGGGTTTAGTAGTGGGTATCCTGCCTCGCGAACCCACTTTTCTAATTTTTTTCCGTAGGGTTTTGTTCCCATCTTGTGTTCATACGGCTCTCCCCCTTCCCTCCACTGCATTGTGGAGTGGCCATTGAGAGTGACAACGCTTGATTCTCAGGTCCCCTGAGAGCTGCGACAAGGGAGGAGACGTTGCGCTCTTAGGTCTCACTATTGCAGATCCCAGGGAACAGCCAAAGGACAAACCAGCCGCTACCAAGACTGGAACCTCTCTGTCCGCACAACAAGGACCCAAGAAAGAATCACCCTACAACCTCAGACCCAGGAACCGGGTAGCAATGATGAGACCAGAGAAGGAACTCATGGCGGAGATCTGGGTCGTTGTTATACTGACCGCTCCCCAAGCGGCCGCCCTGCACAACAGCGAGAACCCCCTGCTGAAGCACCCTACGCTGGGGTACCACGCTTGGCACTATGAAGGATTGTCTAAGAAAGAACGAGCCTATTGGAGAGTGTACCGGTCTAATCTGGAAACTCTCAGACCTGTATACCTCCGAGGAGACCCCACCTTCTTAGTACAAGCACTTCGCACGCTAATGTCGCAAGTCTTGGAAAGAAGCGAGGAATGGCAATTGCGCAACCTATAGCGGAGGCATTTGGTGCGGCCCAGTTACAAATGGCGCCACTGTGGGCGCATGGGGCTTAATTCTCACTTTGCGCGGCACCCAGATGAGGGACAAGTTCGTCTCCTTGACAGTGCGATGGAACGAGGAGCAAGTCTTTTGGGAAAGACTCCAGGACGCATTCACCAAGGCAAGTGCTTTCGCAAACGAAAGTACTTGGTGGCGCGACGAAGTTCAGCTAGTCTTATTGTCCGAGTTTTCGTGAGCCTAGAGTCTGAAAGGTTTGAAGTTGTGACCGTGGTGAAGGAGATCGTTGGCGAGAAAGCGACGGGAGGTAAGACACAACGCAAAACAGCTTGGTTGACAACCACACAAACCCAGGCCGCCACACAAGCATACGTCGGTCTTCGTCGTCGATCTTCTCAGGAGGGTGGAGCTAAACGGGTGCGGCTTAACGGCATAGTACCTGACTGCCGAGGTGCCATCATTTGCCTACAGTCGGAGGACAAATGTCAGCCAACAAGTAATGTAAATTATTGAAACGACTAGTCAAGTGTATTGATATCGCGAAATACAATAGAGCGAAAAGGGAAAGAGAACACAAACGCACGATAAAAGCGCTGACATTTCTCAGGTTTTGACGTCAATCGCAACGTCAAATACAAGCCGCGTTTCAACAAAAGCAATTACTGGAACTAAAGCAAGACATTTGGTGCCGTGTTTCGGCGTGTATTCTCAAGACACGATCACCAATTACCATAGCTCTGGGCCACGCCTCTTCAGTTGGGAACCCAGAGCGGCGCGGATCTACGGGGACGCGTGCAACCAAAGAGGGTTTGGGGTATCTTAGCAGCGACCGCGATACGCAATGTGCACGACACACTCAGGCAAGTAGGCGTCCAGCAAACGTCGCTGGAATGAATGAATGGTCTAGGTTGGAGGGACGCAAGTGGAGACACAATCTAGATGAGCAGCGCCAGTAGGGGGTGGCGTGGGTAGCTTTAGAACGTGCGCATCAAATAATTGGCAAAGATAAACATAGAGAATCGAGATAACAATCTAAATCTAAATTTATTTTGTCTATATGAAGATCATTTTAGTAATTGAATTACAATTTGGTTTATATGATGATTGTTGCAGATGCTGTATTTGGCTAAAAGTAGCATGTTCGATCTACTGAATGAAAGAAAAGTTCTAACCAAAGTAGTTTTCTGAAAGCCATGGTTTAGAAATGTTTTTGTCAGATTTGAGCATCTATTCAGGAAATCATCTGATTTGTCACATATTCTAGCTATTCTAATTAACTGTGCAAAATATACACGAGTTCCTAAACTACTATGAACATTTGAGTCAGAATACAAAAACTTCTGCACTGTAAAAGGGAAATCGTCAGTTTTGTCATATAGACTAATGAGTAGTGGGGAGAGGGTGATGTTTAAATCTAGGTATGGACAGGAGTTGTCACTTTGATTGGTTCTTTTGAAAGTTAAAGAAGATGGGTACATGCCAGTGAATAGAGCAGTAAAGTCATAAGGTTCTTTTGCAAAGACTACCAGGTCATCAATGTACCTTGCAGCAAGTATGATGTGTCTTAGCTTGTGGCTATTTTCACTGCATGCGAAGTATCGATACTCGATGGCTGATAATGTTAGGTCCGCTAACATTGGAGAACAACTTGAACCCATTGGAATTCCTTTTTGTCTGTTTGAAGATGTAGTGGCTATATGTTGCATATGATTCTTTGAGAACGAAGTCAATCAGTTCTTTGATATCGGTTTTAGTAAAAGAAAGAAAATTTCCTTTCTTTTCCTTGGTATAAAATGCTTCTTTATATCCAATAGCGACATACTCATGATTACTACAGTGGGCAATATTCCGAAATTTTTTTGTGTATTGTATATGTATATTATATATACAATCCAATAACTTTGTATATTGTATATTGTATATATTACCAGATTTAGCTTTGTATATATTTTGTATATTGTATATTTTCCTATACCGTAACCTTAGTGCTTCCAAGTAAGGTTTTTATAGAAGTGCGCTGCTCTCCAACTGAAAGAGTGCATTAACACATCACTTTGGCCCAAATTTTGGTAATTACGCGAAGTTTTATAGCACAGATTAGCTTATGTTTAGCTAAATTTGTGAGCTGAATATCGAATAGGGCAAAATTTGAAGAAATCTCGCCCCACTACAGTAACCAAATACGGTAGAAATATACAATATACAAAGTTTGTATATCGGCCTTGTTTTGTATATGTATATGTATATTTTAAAACTTTTGTGTATTGTATATGTATATGTATATATACAATAAAAATATACAAAAAAATATACAAACCATTTTGTATATGTATATATTGTGCCCACTATAATGATTACCATTTCTGAACAGAAAATCAGTAAGGTTGTATAACTCCTTCTTGACAGTGTCATGTTCAAAGGTTGTAAATCAAAGGAAGTAATGTAAGTACCACTCCAACATCACGACAGCACTTGCGTCCGTACACACGCAGATCACCGTCTCATCTTTTATAGTAGACAGTTTTCACCACAAACTACTATATTGTATGCTGTACAAGTTTTCTATAGAAAACAGGACAGGGGACAAACCATTGTCAGAACCCACAGCCCGTAGATGCGGCCCAATAGCCCCCCAACCCCTCACAGAATGGCGCATGCATCGTCACTCATTTCAGAAGGAGCGAAACGTCTTTGGATCAGTCGTCAACCTTTGGGAAGTGATTCTTTGTTGTTGTTGAAGTTTTTATAGTTGACATCTCACGCACAGCGAACTCGCCGTAAACCTGCCGCAGAGCGGGAGGGTGAGTGGCAACTGTAAGGAAAACTCACAACATTACTAGGAGAACAACTTGAGCCTTTCGTTGCCCTCTCGTTTCGGTAACATTTGCTCTTGAGCGACATAGCCAAGGAATGATCAGCTCATGATCGTCAGTCTTATAGGTTGTAGGGTTAGAGGGTGCTGTACTCTTTCAGACGCCGTGCCAAGAGCAGCAGCCAAGGTCGGGCCAAGGCCACCTTGTCAGTCTGAAAGCGACGAAAGCATCACTTGAAGACCTGACAAGGAACACAGAAGCATGATCGGCAGAACAAACATCGAATTTCCCATCGTAGTTAGGTACTGAAGTAATTGTGGTGGACTGGAGGACCCAGAGTAGGCCTCATAATAATTACTATGGCAGAGGGTGTGCGACATCGACATCAAAAGCTGGAGGAGGGCGAACTATGTAGCTGAAGGCGACGATTAGAACAGGACATGGGGAGGCAAAGCCAGATGGTGACCCTCAAGGAGTTGATGGAAGCGCTGCTGCTGGCCCAGTTGGACAGAAGTACTCCAGTGGTGAACAACCACCTTCACAGGATCAAACCAAGCGCCAGTACAAAACACGCCCACGCTTGACACTCGCCCAGTAGAGGAAGCGCCGACTGGCAGCAGCGAGAACCGTCCTCTAGTTGAGAGTGCATTTCGACGCTCTTTTCCAAAGCCAGCACGTGTGTCTAGTCGAAGTCTAGTTGGTGGCTGGGCGCTCTGTTGGCAGAGCGTTTTGACGCCGCCTACCCTGTATCCAATGTGCTCGCGGATGCGCACGTGAAATGGGCAGGCACGTGAAATGTAGAGTAGGAAAGTTTGTTTCCAACAAGGTAAGCAGCGTGGCAAGTTTTGGGTTTCACTCCCGCAACACAACAGTTGCAGCAGAGGTTTTAAATTTCAGCAAATGTATTGCTTTTGCCGTCTGACCTGTTCACTCCCCATCGTTTGCGATTTTCAACGACTGCGTGCGGTCACTTGTATGTGCAGTATGTTCTGCGCTAGAGCTAAATATTCTATTAGGTAGCATGGTTTGTCAGGTGTAGTGTTGATGGCGTGCAGTCCATTTTCACACAATTTCACCTACATGAATTGGCACTTAGATACTGCTAGCACTACACAAGTGCTTCTGGAAATGAATCTGTTCTATGATGCATTCTTCAAACAACTCCTCGATCCACAACGGTTGAATGACTTTTGGTTGGACCCATGATTCTTACCTGTGCTGTATCCAAGTCAAGACCAAGAGCAACAATTGGGCAGACAACGCCGGGCACGCCTAGAGGAAAGGCGCCATTGTCGCCCGCACTCAAAGCGATGGGAGCTTCAAGATCACGGCGTCGCTACTGGACGATTCACAATCACAACCCACTGACCACCATGCCATGTACTGTTTCTGCTTTTCTACTACACTGTGACACCGATGAGTTTTGACAGCAAACGTTCAGCATCCTGGTTGCCTTGCCAATCCACACGACGGTGTCATCTACTACATAGCTAGCGAGTGAAGGTGCCCACCTGCGAGAATTGTCTGACTGAAATTTGGAGGTCAAAGAATCACCTGCACACTTCAGCGATGGCAATGTTGCGCCAATACAACATTGAAATCGGATGCAAGACCGGCCTTTACGTACAGGTACATACACTTGGTCAGAACTGAACCACTCAATGTCTCTTCCAATATTTCTAGGACAATCCAACCCTCTGTGAAAGCACCTGAACACTTTGCCATCCCAGTAAAGGAGGTCGTTGTTTGTCCCACTTTCAACCTAGTGGGAGTGAAGTTCCACTTCAGGGGATTGACCTGTATTGGTATGTATGCGTATTTAGACGTCAGATTGTCTCGAGCACCATGCTTTGAAACACTCACTAAGATAAGACCTGGTCATTTTCGGGCGGTGACAAAGTGGAATGACGATTGGCTGCTTTGAATATTTGATTATTACCGTGCCTATTGTACCCGACATATCGCTGTTCAGCCAGCTGTTCGCTATGGCTGTTATGTGTTCTGGATTGCTGTTTCTTCTGTCGCCTGTTCGTGAAGACACAAAGCAAAACGTAACAATGACGCGATTACAAGGCAAGGCTTACACGGCGCATACTCCACAACGCTGCTACAACGGTACTGACAGCTGTCAGCTGATACTAAGTGCCGAGCGCGCCAACCGACCGAAGCCAGAAGAGCGTATAATTTCTTGTCAATCGCGTCTCTAGTCGCATTGCTAATTTGTAAAAGTCGTATGCTGATCCGTCTAGGTTCTTCCGCAATGCGCCCCAGAATGCGCTCTTCCTCTACCCGTACGCGATCTCTAGTAGCCGACCAGTGGAAGTTCTCTTCGGGACCGCATGAAGTCTAGGGGGGTGTCGCGGTTCTCGCTTGTCATCGCGACCACTCGCGTCTTGGTGCCATGTGTGGGACAGTTGTCCTTGGTCAGCCTGATGGAGGTGGGCTGAGTACCGACCTTCAGGTGCCAGTGCTAATTGAGCCCCTGGAGCACAGCCTATCCACCAGCGGATCTAAGCCTTCTAGCATGGAGCTGTCTCTCAGCAGCTCTCTCAATCTCGACTTGGCCACTCTGACCTTCTCAGGGTGGTGAGGAGGACCCACTTGCAGAAGGCGTCTGCAGCAGTAGACACGCACTTACCACTAGCTCACGGACATAGATTGCCACCCCTTATGCCTTTTGTGCGTCAGAAAGTGTCATAGGTGCACACACTAGTTGTGAAAGGATTAACATTTCGAGTTCCAATGAGATTTCAAGCTGTGCTGCAAAATGCCTAGCGTAGTTGTAGTGGCCAACTTGTAGTTTTGGCTCCAATTTCTTGCACACAATGATGACTTCGTCCACCATGTCATGCTCTTCTTGTTGGAGGCATGTGGCCTTCTGTTGGATTATGGTAATGATCTTGATCTGGGAATGAAGGTCGCGCAGTTCGACCTCCCGATGGAGGAGCAGCACCTCCGCCCGCAGCAGTGAGACTTCTCCCTCCAACTCTGCCAGACTGTTGAGCAGCTGAATACACCCAATGCTCAAAGCGATACTTATTTTAATGATTTAAACAGACAATGGTTTTGATACACATAAACATGCAATGAGTCATTGTGTTTCGCTTCCACTCGCGCAGAGCCGACGCCTTACTTTACACAAGAGATGTCGACTTACGCAGGCTGTTCACAGCGGCACGTTCAGATTTGCCATGTGACAATGAGTAGACGTAACGCGCGCTCAAATATCGACTAGATAGGGCTCCTACGTTGCACTGCGACGGCCGAAACACGCATAAGCACAGCACAAGTCTATTTAATAGGGCAAAATACACTGAATGTGCTGGCAATACGTTGGTGGGCGACTGGGAGCCCAATCGCGTGACCGTGGCTAGAATTAAAAGTCCACAAAGTCTTTGGCTAGCATATGTCGACTGGAGAAGCTCGCACTTGGCGCGATATACGCCAAACGTCATTGTTGTCGGAGGAGACAACGGTGTCATAGTCGGAGTTTTACGCCAACGAACGGTGTGTGTTCCGCTGGCGAAGTACGAAGAGCCACTGTACTGCAGGGTGCTCCCAAAGTCCCAAGCCAAGGGTTCTTGCAAGCACAAGTTCGACGCAATCTGCAACCTGCTGCGGTACAAACACAAGCTCAAACTTTTTTTGGAAGCGACCAAGTTGGCAACGATGACGACTATGTAAAACGACAGCGAAGGCGCCGACGACGGCGACAGCTCCGATGAGAGCAAAGACGAGCAATGAGCATGGTTGTGATCCTTTTATTTAGTTTTGGTGTTCTATCTGTGTGTGCTCGAGTGGTTCGCTTGTGAAGTGGTGAATCGGTACGGTCACCAGCACAGACTGACCAATTGGTCTAACCATGCTTTCCTCAGAATCCCACTTGCTGGCTTCCACGCCTATAAATTCATTTGCCTTCGCCCCACAGTCGGAGGACAAATGTCAGCTAGGAGGGCTGTGCAGCCTACTTGGTGAACTTTTGCCATAACTGTCCGTTTTGCCGTAAGAGTGGGAACGATTGCCGTAGCCTCGGGTCCGCTTGCTGTATGTCTTGACGGAAACGTTTGCCGTAGAGGCTGGAACTTTTGACGTAAGACGTGTAACGTTTGCACTTCCTTTCTAAGGGACCGCTGAAATCAACATTAGCAGTTTACTGAAACTGACTACACAAATGCCCTCTTTTGCTCCAGCACTAGGCACACCAAACGCATTCAACATCCCACTAACATTGAAAGCAACCAGGCAAGTCGTCCGGGGGACGCAGTATACTCCACAAATTTGAGCTCCTATGCACGGTGACTCCTCTGCTGCTGTAACCTCCTAACACTCCCAATCGCAAAAGTAATGCCGAATTCGTCATCTGCATCTCAAGATACCCCAGAATCGACATACAACACCCCTAACTTCCTATGGACTCTCAGAACCAAAATTCTGCACTTATGGTACGGTAGCACGCAGATTGGTCACAGGTGTGATAAAAGTACATCTAAACGCTAAACGAATGCCAAATTCGTAATCAGCGCCCCCGAAAACCCCGAAATCGAGTATAATATCGCGAAAGTCGACCCGACACCCAATATTCAAATGGACGCGGCAGGGTTACTGTAGCTCTGTAAATTTACCAAAAACACTTTTCTGGACCAGATTTCAACGTAGAATCGTTTGAAACTACTTTTGAACCGATTCGGCAACGCATTCGAGCGCTACAGACGCTGAAACGCGAAAAACGCAATTTTTGACCCCGGAGTCAAAAAAGTTCCACCAAGATAACTTTTTTGTGTCTCAACCGATTTTCTCCGTTCATAGCTCATTCGATAGAGGACATCTGGGAAGGAGCACCAAAAGCGGTCTCGCCGCACTAGCTACTACCTGCATCGCACAGCAACCCGTCAAAGTCGGAAAAGAGCCAAAAATCGCGAATTTTTCAAATTTGGCGCCAAAATGGGTCCCGCAGCGATCCAATTCATTTCTTCCACCCTCGGCCCTATCGAGTACTACAACATATCAAAAGATAGTGTATACCATTATATGCAACTTTTTCGAGTTCTACCTTGTTTAACCCATTTTTCAGTACTTTGAAAATTTAAATTTTTGAATTTCCCGCCAACGGGGTCCCGCAGCGTGACCCCATATGTCGTGCAGGTTGCCCACCTACTAGGCCTACCCAACGCAAAAGACCGTTTGGAAATCGGCCGCTTCACGCGCGAACGCCGTTGACTCAAACTTTCTGCGTTTCGCGCACAAACGCTATATACTCCACACTTTTTTGTGGAGTATAAAAACTTCTTCTGGCTAGCAATTGTAATTGCAGAGCACCAAAACTTCAGGGTCCGCTCAAAGTTGGCGTCACCATTCAGACAGGCCTTCAGCTTAGCGTCGTTCACTCCCTGAATGTAATTCTTCTCTCTTTTGCCTCAAAGTCTTTTCCTTCAAGGAGAACTTATAGAGCTGCGAGAGACTGAGGCAGCTGGTGGTGGTTATAGAGAAGTTTGAAGATGAGCTCTGAACGAGCTTTTCTACTATCGACTGGGCTTGTCTACCGCTCGATTTGACTATCGAATCGGAATCGCAGAACGATGTGTTTGAAATCTAATCCGCGAAAATCAAGGTATCGTTGGCCATCAAACAGTTTCATAGAAATACGAAGGCATACTCAATCGAGGAAGTGATGTGCGTGACCAGAAATTCCAAATGGTTCAACAGAAATGCCGATTTAGCGCTGAACACAATGAAAGCTAGGAATTCCAGGAAACGGCCCGAGTACCCTTCTCCAACGACAAACAATTCTGCTGTTAGTTGGGCTAGAATTGCAAGTTCTGGTATTTTCTCCCCAGAGTCGCAGCACACTGATGAGGTACTCTTAGTGAAAGGGACATGCTGTCATGGAATGAAAGGTTCATATCAGTGAAAGCTATGACGAACTTGACATACTGCCATGCAGTCTCGGCTTGCGTTGAGCCACCAGCGAGCGGCGGCAACGCCATTGCTGCTGATGCTGACGACACCGTGCCTCATGGCGAACGTCGTCTCGGCGGCGACCGCCACCGCCTCCTCCATCTCCTCGTCGTCATCTTCATCACCAAACACGTCGCCGTTGACGACCACCTCGTCCTCCGCCCACTCCTCCTCCTGTTCCATCACTCCGCCTTGGGAAGTTTTGTTGGTGTTCTCCACAAACAGAGACAGCTGGGCGCTTCTGACGAGGTTGGGGAACAGGTCTTCTTCGTTTTGCACCGGGCCGTTTATTGAGCTTGCGACAAGGGCCAGGATCTCTGGACTGAGGAAGTTCTTCTAGACCGGCCGATCTAAACCATAGCGACGACGACGACGACATAGTGACAGCATTTTCGATCGACGATTGGTGAAATGTGGCAAAGTGCCGAAGTCGCGCCATTTGTAGGCGCATCCGTCTGTTGTTCCACTAATTGCGAGCGCGTTTGCATCGTCCTTTCGCCGTGCGTCAGCGCCATGGGGTGTCCGTCGCCTGCGTTACAGTCTTGTCGATGTTCCTAGGTACAAATTGTACCTAATTATTTGCACTCCTAAATTGTTAACAATTTAGGAGCAATAACAATTTGTTCCACTGCTCCTGGGATCAAAACAGTATCTATGCATAACAATCTTTAATGACTCCACAAGTTTGTTTCCACTGGTTCTGTCCCTAGGAGACGCATGATCGTCTCTGTTGATGTGGTAGGCAGTAGGCTGCTGGTGTCGGGCCCTTTACCGGTGCAGTCGGGTGTCGACGACAGAACTAGGATTCATTCCTAATGGTATTCCAAACCATAATACCTTTTCCGAGCACCACACTATTTATTTCTCGGGCTCTACTGAACGAAATTTGCTGAAATTTGGTACACTGAAGGACCTTAGCACTTGACAAAGGTTAAGATATGACAATTATGGTTGTAAGTGCGTGTATCAACAAAAGCAAATTGTCGAGTCACGCCAAACCGATACATACTGGCGTCATCCGGCCGCGGCAGAAAAGCAATCTAAAACAGCTCAGATTATGTCGATGCACATATGTAGGTACGTATGTACGCAACATCCACACCTGACGTGGGGACGCTCTGGAAGGTGGTAGGAACGACCCAGCCCTGGCCAACACTCAACACCCTATTGCGTCGAGCCGCCCTTTTGTTACGGTTACGCCCCCCCCCCCCCCCCCCTTATGGCTTAGGCACATTACTGAGAACTTGAGGAGCTTATGCATGCTAGGTAACACACATTAGGCCAGTCCCCCAATCTTATGAACTGCAAAAACTCTCAATCATTCACTCGCTCACGTTGATGGTGCTGGTGTTCCCCCCTCTCTTAGCCGGGCTGGCAGTTCCCCTCTTGGATGGGCTTAGGCTTTGGGGGGTCGGAGAGGGCGCTGTCAAGGGCGTGGCGGTGTTGGCCATGGTGATGGTGGGGGCTGAGACAGCGGGGGTGTCAGTGGCCCCAGTGGTAGAGGTTGTAGCCCCAACGCATGCAAATTTGCGAGTATCTTAACCCTAATAAGGGGGTCACAGCGACACCCATGCTATACTACTCGCACGAGATTTTTTTGTGCGTGACAGACGACCCCTTTCCCTACTTCTTGCGCGAGAAAACCTGCAACAAAGTCACGCCTTCTAACCGAGTTATATAACCATATCCACTCTTGCAAGCTGTCAAGGTGCACATCTCTGCAGTCCCCGCTCTAATCTCTCACGATTCGCTAATGGCAGCGCTCAAGCCCGTACCACAATGTCACGACTGTCACCGCCGTTGCCGGGGCTCCATGTTTGCACAAGATAGATAAGTCGCTGCGCTGAGCGTGAGATTATTGTAGTAACAAGTTGCCCTTTAATATCTTAGACGTCCGATGCAAACAGTGTACTGTCAAAGCGACTTTTTTCGATCGGCCTCAGCCGGGCGAACCCCTACGAGAGCTTTCCGTGCGTGCGTGCGTCCGTTCGTTCGTTCGTCCGTTACGCTCTCAGATCTCGGCGTTGGAACGTCGTAGGAAGGCGATCTTGGGCTTTACGGAAAGATCTCGACTCACTGGTAATGTTGCTAAGAGACTTCAAAATTCAAAAGTTTGAATTGCGCGCGCTACAGTAACCCGAAGGTTTAAACTGAAAACGGCTATTACTCGCTCGTCTTACGTCGTAGAGCAGCGTGCATAGGTGAATTAAAAGGTTTCGTCGTGCTCTTTTACTTGGCATTAAAAATTCTCTTAATTACGCAAACACGCACCGCGAAAAGCGACATTCTCGCGTTTTTAACACAGAAATCGCTCTAACTCGCTCAGCGTGCATCGCAGAGAGACGATCTTGAGTTGCTGGATAGCTCTTGACTCACTGATCATTTGTTCTTCTATTGGTCGAAACGTATAAGTTTGAATATCGCGAGCTACAGTAACCCAAACGTTCAAAACGCAAAACTTCTCTAACTCGCTCGTCTTCCATCGTAGAGAGACGATTTTGAGTTTGTTGAATAGGTTTCGTCACACTAATCATTCCGTTAAGAGAAGTCGAGATTCGAAAGTTTGAATTTGGCGAGCTACAGTAACTCAAAGGCTCAAACAGCAAATCGGCCCTAACTCGCTCGTCTTACGTTGTAGAGCGGCATTCGTTCGACCGTTTGAAAGCTTACGTTGAGGCAGTTGTTGAACACCTGTAATGGTTGGGTCGGGACTCTCGACTCCCCAGCTTGTTTCTTTCGTCCGCAACTCAGCAGCAAGAACAACCCAAGCTAACGGCTACATCGTAAACACCAGCGTCTCATGGACGAAATCACAGCAGCTTAAGTAGCGGAGAGCAGGGTGGCCAATAGAAACTTAAACTAGTTTCAGTTTCAGTTTCAGTTACAATCAGTTAACTGAAACTGAAACTGAATAGAAACTCGCGCGGATTCGGCAACTGAAACTGAAACCGAAACTGAAACTCACAGTTTAGTTTCAGTTATTTGAATGTCAAATTTTGCCGAAATTCAGCAGATTTTTATAAAATTCTAGCCGATTTCTTCTACTTATGTGGATGTTTTGTACATATGTGGGGCCAAATATGCAAGGACGCCTTTCCAAGTTTAGAAATCGCTTCTTTGTCTACCAAATTTCATCCCACAGGAATGATTTTGAGCAATTCGTTGTAACTTTCTGAACCTTCAATAGGTAACTGAAACTCAGTTTCAGTAACTGAATCGAAACTCGCGCGAATTCCATAACTGAAACTGTAACTGAAACTGAAACTCACCCAGCACAATAATTTTAACTGAAACTGAAACTGAAACTATAATGAGTTTCTATTGGTCACCCTGGCGGAGAGCAAACCCAAACATAGCTAGAAACAACGGCTGTGGCGTGCGATACCAAAACAATCTACAAGCGTGAGAAGGTGACAGAGCAGTCTATGCACGAGAGAAGCGGATGAAACCACATGAGAACTAGAACCTAGGCAAGAGCTCCCAAGGTGACAGTTCGTGGGAGCGCAGCTAAGAAGCAGAAACCAAAGAATAGGCATGAGAACGGCATCTACATGCGAGTACAATCACAAGGCGCATCTACCCAAACTCTGGCCATCACATCTCCCCCTCCTTTCGGGAGATCACCTCTACCAGCTTCAACAAGAAAAGCACCACCTAAAAAACCCAAACTAAGCGCAATCTACTTTCACCAGTCCTCCTTCAGCAGCACATTCTTCGTCGGCTTCGTCAACTTTCTTTGTCTGTGCGGCTCTTTCCTCGGCAGACTCGGCCAGTTGGTTTCAGCTTCTTCCTCCCCACTGTAGTCCCCACAGTAGACGGCGGGACTGGATTGCTTGACCGGCGACGTGACTGACTGGCAAGAGCGACTGGGCGTGGACACCAGCAGGGCGCAATGGCTGGGCGATGGCTGGACGCAATGGCTGGCTTGACTCAATGGCAGGGCGCAAAGGCTGGACGCAACGGCTGGCTTGACGCAACGGCAGGACGCAGTGGCTTGACGCAGTGGTGGGCGCAACAGCTGGCTTGACGCAAGGCATGACTCAATGGCTGGGCGTAACAGCTGGACGCAACCGATAGACGCAGTGGCTTGCCTGGACGGGACGCCTGGGACGGCGTGACAGGACGGGACGCCTGGGGCGGCGTGACACAACGGCACATACTGGACTGGACGCCTGGGGCGGCGTCCCAACGACTCACTAGACTGGACGCCTGGGGCGGCGTCCCAACAGCTCACTGGGCTGGACGCCTGGGGCGGCGTCCCAACGGCTCACTAGACTGGACGCCTGGGGCGGCGTCCCAACGGCTCACTAGACTGGACGCCTGGGGCGGCGTCCCAACGGCTCACTAGACTGGACGCCTGGGCGGCGCTTCGCAACGGCTCACACTGGACGGACGCCTGGGGCGGCGTGACGCAACGGCTCAACACTGGACGGACGCCTGGGGCGGCGTGTCCCAACGGCTCAACTGGACGGACGCCTGGAGCGGCGTGACGCAACGGCTCAACACTGGACAGACGCCTGGGGCGGCGTGTCCCAACGGCTCAACTGGACTGACGCCTGGGATGGCGTGACGCAACGGCTCCACTGGACAGGACTCCTGGGACGGCGTCACCACGGCTTGACGGGTAGGACAGACGCGACGCAGCAGCTTGACTTGACAAAGCGGCAGGACTGAACGGCAGCACCGGACGGCTTGAATAGGCAGCTAGACTGGACGGCGGCAAGCACTGGACGCTTGACAGGACCCACAGGCGGACCCACAGTTCTTCAGATCTTCATTGGTACCCCCCTCCTTTTTGACAGGAGCACGGTACCCGCAGGTTCGTCTCGAGGCTCGGACACCATTTTGTAATGGTTGGGTCGGGACTCTCGACTCCCCAGCTTGTTTCTTTCGTCCGCAACTCAGCAGCAAGAACAACCCAAGCTAACGGCTACATCGTAAACACCAGCGTCTCATGGACGAAATCACAGCAGCTTAAGTAGCGGAGAGCAAACCCAAACATAGCTAGAAATAACGGCTGTGGCGTGCGATACCAAAACAATCTACAAGCGTGAGAAGGTGACAGAGCAGTCTATGCACGAGAGAAGCGGATGAAACCACATGAGAACTAGAACCTAGGCAAGAGCTCCCAAGGTGACAGTTCGTGGGAGCGCAGCTAAGAAGCAGAAACCAAAGAATAGGCATGAGAACGGCATCTACATGCGAGTACAATCACAAGGCGCATCTACCCAAACTCTGGCCATCACACACCCATTCCTAAAAAAATACTTTTGTTTTTTTAAACCCTTGTCTTACGAACAACTTTGTCTGCCAAAAAAAAATTAATCCCGGGCGATCCCAATGTTGCCCTGCAAAACCGCTCAGAAATGCGTGTGTCTTGCTCAAGAGATTAATCCCGGGCAATTCCAATGTTGCCCTGCAAGAACCCCTCAGAAAGGAGCGTGTCAGAAGTAGCGCATGAATAGTGGACTCCGGGCGGGCGCGCAAAAGCCTTCGAATTTCAAAATACTTTACAAAAGTATCCACTCTTTTTCTCTTCCACTTTAAAACACTCACAAATCACTCTGTATTAATAAAACAACTCAACTTTTTTAAAACAGCTTGTCCCGTAAGTCCCGTAAGTCAACGTCCCGTCAGAAAGTTAAACCATGCCTAAACAGACGGCGCAAAAGAGCATCGTGTCAATAACACGCCCCAAGCCATATCAAATCAAGGAGATGCACGCCACGCTCCAGGAAGAGGTGAGCTCCTCCGCTTAAGTGCCCCCCTTCCTGTCCCATCGTCAAGCCCCTGAAGTTGGCGAAGGGAGGCGGTGCTTAGGCGAACAAGCTCCGGTATTAAAAAGTTGAGTTTGTATTCTGACTGACATTGCACAGAGTTGCGTTCTTTCTGCAGAGAGTGCGAGAGCTCATCGCCCGTATTGCTCCGCTTCACGAGCTCCCCCTTTGCAAGAGGGTATTGCTTAGCAATATTGATATTGCCCGGGATTTGGTTTTTAGAGCAAGAAAATCCCTCTTTCGAGCAACGCTTTTAAAAAAGTGACAAAAACTTGTCAAAGTTTTGACAAACATATGACAGAGCACAAAAGAACGCACTATGAGCAATCAAGTCGTGTCGTACTTCTGTCCATGAAGCAAAACGAAGTTTATTTTAGGCGCCGCGGCGTGGACAACGGCATGCCGGGTGAATATGGCGCGTGCAGTTGCGCCTGGAAGCACGAGTTCTGGAGGGAACTTAGCGCCAGTGAGAAACTCCCACTAGGGCTGTGCAAAAGCTAGTTAAGCGCTTTCCTTGCCGTTTTTGCGATTGCCGATTCGCCATCATTCATAGTTTCAGTAGACTCTTCATGACCACTTGGGCCACTTTGTGCTCCTGAGTGACCCCCATTTCGTCCTCCATATCTCGGCGGTGGAATCGGAGGTTGAAAGTACAACTCGAGGCCTCCTCGATTAGGTCCGTTTCGTAGAAATCGTCTACCTTCTTCCTCATCAGGTCTATGGTCTTGGTCGATATCGCAGTTTCGCGTTGTACTTGAGCAAAATCTGCTCGTCGCTCAACCTTCCCCTATAGCTCCTGCTTTGGAATACAGGAGCTGCACTCTGGAAGAATTCTGGATGTGCCGACGGTACAACCCGCCGCTTTATGACCCTTCCACTAGACGTGACAACGGTTTTTGAGCGGACGCGACTTCAGGTACTTGTAGGGCATTTCTCAGTACCTGCGATACAGTAAGTTAAATAGGTAGTTAGAATTGTCAAACGTTGATTAACCGAAGGATAGAACCAGAGTGCTTGCCAAATTTTGGAAAACAAAGCGATAGAAGAAAGCTTCGACGCACTTGAGAGATGCGAAATCCTTCTGCGCAACCGCCCGCCACACAAACAGGTACACCACATAGAAAAGACATATTGTACGTTGCAGCTAGGGAGGGAGCCGTAGGCACTAAGAGAGAACGCCAGAGGAGCGAGCGCAGACTACACAGACAGACAATGGAAAATCGTTCGTTCCCAATACGACGATCTGATCGCAATGGGGAGTAGAGCACGAGTAGGAAGAGCTTTTGGGCAACTTGGAAGACTGAGCAAACGAACAGTCGTTCCAATGCGAGGCAACTGTCGCAATGGGTTACGTCGGTGGGTCGCGTTTCTCTCAGGGTTTCAAGAACTGAATTTGAGTCCAGATTCGGCGCTCTCGCAAGTCCAGCTTCTCCAAATCGTCGTAGTCAGTGTGCACGCTATACCACTTTTTCAAGTCTTATACCTTACTTATACTATACCGCCCCCAAATTTCGGTTGTTATACCTTACTTATACTTTCCCAGCCCAAAATCTAAAATTATACCTTACTTATTCTATACCAGTCCCGGATTTCGGTTGTTATACTATACCTATAAGTATAATTATACCTGTAAATTTATACTTATACCAGTCCACTGGCCGATTTTAAATTTATACCATGTGGACGACAAAGTTCACTCCAGGAAAGCAACAACAACTGTTGCATGTTGCATACAATTGGACTTCCTTTAGAGTAAAGGGCTCATATCTTGCTAAGAAGTATATTTGGATGAGACTTTATCTATTTTAGGCCCTTTCAGAGTGCATTACAGCTCAATATTTCATTGCGTATCATTCAGTGTGATGGTTTTATACCACGTTTTATACCACAAAGTATAAGTTAGGTATAAAACTGTAAATTATACTATACCAACCCCAAACATTTTCCTTATACTATACCAATACTTATACCATGGTTGATTTAGTTAATTATACCTTACTTATACCTTACCAAAGGCTAATTTAGGATGTTATACCTTACTTATACCAGGTATAAGTAAGGTATAATGGTATAAGTATAATTTGCCATGGTATAACGTGCACACTGGTCGTAGTCCAACTTCAGATACTCTCCCTCGTACAGGTCGGACACCCGTCGCCTGATGTTTGGGATTGAGATGGTGATGTCGAAGCCCTTGTGTGGCAGCAGACAGGTTGTGGAGTCGGCTTGTATTCTGCTGACGAATAGATAGATTTTCACGTCTGCGGGCTCTTGACGTCGCTTCTCATTGGAAAACGTACCTGGCCTTGTAGGTGTGTCTCTCCCACTTGTCATGGAGAATGGCGAAGATGCAGACGCGGAATGCTTTGAACCAGGGCGGCTTGCTCGGGTATACGTGAATCTCCACCAGAAAGGTGCTGCCGTCGAAGCCGATCAGCTGAGCGGTGTGCATGGGCCTCTGCTGCGTCGTCGACAGCTCGATCATTGTTCTGTCTCTCTCAGTGACGCGTCGGTTTGGACAGTCACTAAGGTCTAAGGTCCCAGATCTTAGGTCAGGTGCGGGTAGGAGATAATGGACGAAGAGCGATCGTCTACACAACCAGCGAGTGAAGAGACGGAGGACAAACGTCAGTCAATCAGCGGCCCGCAAAGAAGAAAGCACGTGCCTGGGTAATGAGCGTGATGACGTTTGTGAAATGCCATCCTGGTGTTTAGAGGCGCTGAACGCCAATACATAAACAGACTTCCTTGTTCGGGCCCCTCATTCGGCCAGATTCGTTGTGTGAGTTGAGTTAGTTTGTGGCTCGCATTAGTTTGAGTTGAACAGCAGAATCTGTAAGAATGGCCCGCCTATACACCAGTCGACTACGACTGGCCTACAGCGTCGACCACAGGCTCCGACCAGTGCCTCACCAGTCGGCACCCATCCTTAGTCACTTTGACGAGGCACAAATACGAAGCCGTGGTTTAGACTACATGATAGAGATGACGTCACGGCTGCCATCGAAAGCGAGGCCACTACTACTCATTGTTTTGCGACGTACCCAACCCACTGAGCCTGCTCCGAATTCAGTGCTCGAATACTACCTTCTGTGCATCTGAGCCGCTGGTGGTTTTCTGTTTCTGCTAAGTGTGACGCTGTTTGTCGTGGTCGCCTTGCGTCAGGCCTGCAAATATGTAGGCGACGACTAGCAAGAAGTGATGTGAGTTTTGTGACATGTGTGTGCGACGCTTTTATTTCGCCGGTACTGCTACTCTCCTACATATGTACGCCGGCCAGTTTGAACGTAAAACTCGCAAAAGAAGACGGAACTCCTTCACCGAATAATTTTATGAGAAATTCGCAAAAATGTAGTTGCAGTAGCAGAATGTCAAATTATCCAGTTTTAGAGTGTGTGGTATGTTCTATGTTCCAACAGTCGTATGCGTGGCACTTTGCGGTTACGATGCAATCGGTAAGCGAGGAATACGGCGGGCCTAAGTGCTTGCTTTCTTTCCGAGGACAAATATCAGCCAGCAAGTAATGCAACAACCACTACTGCACACCATCACCGCTACATTTGCATACCATCCCCAGGACCTATAGAGAATAGAGTTGCATAGTTGCAATAGTTGCAATCATAGAGATTGGCTAAATATTACCATTGGTACCAAGGATTAGGCCACTCACCTAGTCCAATCAGGCAAATCTTGATGAGACAGGCTTCGAGTGAGGTGTTCTGGTGGCGAGGAGGCATGCCCAGTCGCGAACATCTCGCGTTGGAATCATGCGGTCAACTCGGTTACCTTGGACGATCATAGCTAGGTACGGAATTGAATCCTCCGCGAGAATCCTCTTGGAGGAATCCGAATGGGGCAGCGGCAATCATGTTCCTTGTGGGTCGGTTGGGGGTCCTCTTCTTGAACATGCGATACTTGTTGGCGCCCTTCAACATCGTTCTAATCGTCGTACAGTTTTCAGCTTACCCAATCCGTTGTCGTAATGTAACTAGAAAAGGCTGTAGTGGCCTAGACTGATTCGTCCGTCAGGGATCTTAAGACGTAAACCGAAGGCGCTGTGTATGCGCAAGGAAGATTACGTTTGCTCCGTCTGCACTCGATTCATTCGGGGACACACTTCACTCGGTACACATGACATGCTCACGTTTTGTGTTGTCAACATGCCGCCTCTTGACGTCAAGTGGTGCTGCGAGCGATTACACACCAGACTCAAGTACCCGATTTCGCCCCCTCCTCAGGGCCTTTAGGGCCTCGGGGCGCTTACGTATTTCGCCATGCAAAGTAGAGTATGTTTGCCGGGAAACCAGCCACATTCGTTACACACCGCAACGATACGTAATCAGCCATCGTCTCGGGTGGAGGACAAATGTCAGTCAACGGTAAGCGATTGGTTTTAGAACAACAAGCTGTGTGAGTAAAAAGTTCAACCTATGCACTGTGTACGTCAAATCTTGATGAACAGTATAGTGAATTTCTTACGCATTTAGCCGTATCTAGAGAAGGTATCTTGAGAATGTGTGCCACAAACCAAGTGCAGCTATTCCCACGATAGGGGTGTCTGTACAGCTGATCTAAAGATCAGTGATATCGCCCCGTTCGCTATATGTTATCGCCATGATACGACGCCGTTCTTAAATGATTATGAGGAAGTTTCTTTGTAGACGATTCTTGTTTAAAAATATTTTTCACCTTTCATTTTTTACTCCCCCTTTGTCTTATTATTTTAGTAATAATCCACATTTTAGAACTTCATAAAACAGGAAGAAGAAGACACACACTTAAAAACTACAGTTCTTTTACAACTTTCCATCCTTTTATTTTTAGTGATTTAATAAACCTTATCCCTATTTTTATTTGATTATTTATCAGTTTTATCACCCCTTTTATTTTTATAGACGATTCTAATTTTGAACCTGCTCAACTCTTAAAAAGACCTACACATATTCAACCTGAATGATACTTTTTATTTGCTTATGCTATTCTTCGAGCTTTCTCCACTAAATTAGGTGGAGTTTTAGCTTTAATTCTAAGTGTTGTTTCTTTATTTCTTCTCCCAGTAAAAAAAAGTAAACCTTCAACTGAAACCACTTTTCTTAAAGCTGTTATTTTTTTTCTCATTTGTATTATGTTAACTTATCTTGGAGCACAAAGAGTAGAAGAACCGTTTTTAAGTAACTCTTATATCTTTTCTTTATTATATTTTGTTTCAATCTTTAGTTTTATTTTTTAGTTTTTTAGTTTAAAAGAATTTCTAATTTTCTATTAGAAGGTAAAAAACTAAATAACAACTTAGTTTAAAGAGAACAATGATTTGTCTAATCATAAGTTTGTTGTTTTAATTTCACAAACTAATTGGTCTCAGACCTGATCCCTTTTCCTTACGATACTAGGAGATCATAATTATGTAGATTTTGGATAGAAACCTTTCTATTTCACAACGAAATAAACTCAACTCAAGTAGTATAAAAATGGATAACAAACACACTATCTAAAATTTCTGCTTTCTTAGATTATACTAAGTCAACATCGATGTAAAGCTTCAAGAAACAATATCAACCTCATTTCTTTGTACTATCCTGTTATCTTTAGTGGAACTTTTATCTCTTAAAGAAAGTTTTAACCCTTTAAATAAAGGTTGTTTCCCCTAACAAATATTCTCTTACACAAGTTACTAAAGACTTCTCTTCCTAAAATCTAAAGAGACTAATTTTCATTCTCTTATTAATTTCGATTTTGAAATAAGAAGAACAATCTGAGTTTATACCTTCATCCTTCCTACCAATTAAATAACTAATTATTATGCTACTTTCAAGGAACTATTTCTAGACCTGCTATTTACTTGAGCATTGAGCAGTAGATATTTATTATTTTTCAAGAAACGATGTTTTTAATAAACAGACTCAGAAACAAAGCATCTATTCAAATTCATAAGTTTTATTAAAATAATTAACTGTTCCAACAATTCATGTTGAGTTCTCTTATCTAGTTTTGTTCTTTTTACTTATATCAAAATTACTACTTTTATTAAGATATTTTAGTAATAAATTACTTCTTTTTTCCTTTTCCAGTTATATTTTTATAATAATTATTTCTCTTTTTTTATTTAGCTTTCCTAAACTAATTAAGAAACAAATATCTACAGATTTACTTTTTACTCTTTCTTTTACTTCAGATTTTTTTAGTAACAAAAACCCTTATAAAAGATAAATCTGTTTTAAGTTTAACTTAATTAAGTTATTTTCCTTAATTCCTACTTCAATAGGACTGTATGTAGTTTTTAGTTTAATAGAATACTGAATGGTGGATTCAGAGGTTAAAACTAAGATTTTAATTATTTTAAAAATATGTATTTATTCTTTTTACGTTTTTTTTTTTTGTTTTGTGGTGTGTGTGGGTTGGGTGGGTGGTTTTGGTTTTCCTTTTTTTTTTTTGTTGTTTCTTGTTGGTGCTGGGGGGGGCTGTTGGCCCATCCAGGGTAATCACCACATCAGGCTCCTTCCTCCATTTGATACTCGCCGACTCCGATGGCCTGGGTGTCGTAATGGTGCCGTCGCAGCTCCTCAGGCTTTTCGTAGAAGGCCTGGTCGATGGTAGGCTCGTTGTCGCACACTCTTCGACTGCCCGCCTTCTTCTTCTTCTTGTCGAAGCCCCCAAAACCCTTGCCAACTACCCCGTCGCGACAGCGGGACAGGAAATCGAGCACTGTAGGCAGCCAGCGCGCGTTCTTGTCGTCATCCACAGCTCGACGTGCGCTTTCGATGGTGATGAGGCAGTTGCGCTCCTTGCTCTCCAGCCAGCTTAGCATGACATCCAGCTGAGCTTGAATGGCCAGACGCTGCGCACGAATATCGATTAGGAGCTGCTCGTTGTCCTTGAGAACGGCCTCGTTCATGCTAACACTCTGGCACTGGACTTCGTAGAGTTGTCGAACGACCGACTCCATCTTGTTCGTTTGGGAGTGGGATTTTCTCTTTTCTCATTCGCAAATAGTAATTTGATTACAACTAACTGCGGTCGTTCATTCCAGCCCTGCATGAGAGTTGGTCGTTCGAGGAGAGCACCACGGGACTCTTCAAAGAGCTGATTTACAGATACTACCTGCTGAAACAAGTGACGCTTATTGCCTGTCTGTCATATATGAGAGGTCCCGCCACGTTTACCCCCAAATGTACAGGCAGCCAGCGGCTTCCCAGCTCACGTCACCACCCCAGACGAAAAGCAGGAATACGTGAACCAGCTGAATCGGCGCTACAACGGCTCTCTGAACGTGGAGGACGTGAAGAAGAATAAAGAATGAAGAGTGAAGAAGAATGAAGAAGAAAGAAGTATCAATCCTACTTCTCCTCTGTCTGGTGACCAAGTGGCCTTTCACAAAAGCCATCTGCCACTGCCAAAGCGGTGACGTCGTACGCTGCGGAAGAGGAAGCGGCCAAATGTCGCTTCGAGCCGTAGCCGGCTGCCTGCGAGCCAACAGTACGATCGTCATATGGGCCTCGTCCCATTGCCCTCCGAGCAACATTGCAGCGCGAACGGTGCGCTGCGCCCAATCGGCCGTGAAAGAGCGCTGCTCCGCCTGCCGTAGGCTCTCGGTGGCCCAACCAAAAGCGACCACTGCTGAGATCGTGGCGGCTACTTCACGTGGAACGAGCAGAAGTCCACGGTCGACCACGGGACCACCCTCCACTACCACTAAGACGACGACGACGACCGCCGCACGAACGACGACGACCGCCGGAACTAGCCGAAAGCCGACCACGACGACTACCGCCGGAACAACACGAAGGCAGCAGAGGAAGACGACTGCAATAACGAGCCGAAAGCCGACGACGACGACGACTGCTAGAACAACACGAAGGCAGCAGCGGAAGACGGCCGCCGGAACGAGCCGAAAGCCGACGACGACGACTGCTAGAACCACACGAAGGCAGCAGCGGAAGACGACTGCAATAACGAGCCGAAAGCCGACGACGACGACCGCTAGAACCACACGAAGGCAGCAGCGGAAGACGGCCGCCGGAAAGAGCCGAAAGCCGCCGCCGCCGACGACCGAGCAAACGACAACATTGGCGAAGGAGACGACGACGACAACCACCCCCAGACAGAACAAGAAGAAGACGACACCTTCGTGGTCGGCTGCGAGAAGGCGTGATCGACTCCTACGCACAATGCGCCAATCGACTTCGACGCAAAAGCGAGCGACTTTTAGTCGACACACGGGTGAGAAAATGGGATGGATGGTGCAGTATGGAGATTTTTCCCTCATTTTCCAGTTATTGCCGCCTCAAGGATTCCGGTAATTGGGTCTGTCGTTCGGCAGTTCTTCCAACCTTGAGAGTCAGTCGTTCCTCCATGCATTCGAACAACAGTCATTGCAGCGGGATCGTCGAAGCGTATAGAAGTGGCAGTTGTACACGACGGCGACGGTCGTACCTCCAGCTCTCGAACGCGCTCGCCCAGTGGAAC
>JASAMZ010013612.1:0-14351 GCA_030248115.1 Linhomoeus sp. GSCO2_2 | reverse complement strand
ACTACTTGGTTCAGTTACGTACTGCTTAAACCTCACTCAAGGCAAGGGGTAAAGTTTATGACCCTCATATCTACCAAGGGTTCAGATTTTCGACCCTTAGACAAGGCAAGGGATGAGATTTTTGACCCTCAACCAGTAACCACACAGAGACCCCAAAGTATCAACCCTCAACAGCACAAATGCTATCTAGGCGAGCCAAACTGGCCAACATACACAGTTCACAAAGGAATGAGCGAGTCACAGTGTCCAGTAGGGACGTGGAAGTATGGCTGCAGCAGGATCACATCAGGCACCTTCTTGTCTGTCTGGGTGGCCTTTTCTCCAGTCTTCTCTTCAGAAAAAAAAGCCTTCTCTGCAGCCTTGTCACCCTGCTTCTCTTCTACCTTCTTCTTGGCCAGAGCCTTGGGACGTTTGAAGGGGGCTTCCTCAATCTCCTTGTAGAGCTTGTCGTTGTTGGAGACACTCGCCTTGGCCTTGATTGGCACCCATTTCCGAGGACCCTTGTTGAACGAGGGGTGGTTGACCAGCAGGTCCGTGTCGTCCTCTGGCACAGGAGGCAGCTGCGAGTTGATCCCATAGGAAGGAAGCTGCGAATCGAGGCCATAGGCAGGAAGCTGGATTTACCGATGATGGTTGATTGGCATTGTATAGTGTGTCGTGCATTTGAAGAGTATATTCCATAGAGTGTTAGAAATAGTAAGTTCAAGCATTTCTTCAGGGGAGTATAGCCACAGTTACCTCAAGTTTCCAGAGAAAGTTTGTGTAGATTCTCGGGCGTTGGATGCCTATATGGTGCATTGGTGGGTACTGATCCATAAATGGGATCAGGAATGTAGCCAGCCGCAGGTTCACTTTGGAATGAAGAGGGTCTAAATGGGACGACGCCCTTTTCTTTAATTCACAATGCCGGACGGTTACCGGTACCGTTGCTGTACATTGCAGAACCGCACAGTGAACAGAATTGCCGCGTTTCGTCTTCGATTGAATAACTGGCAAAACATAAGTTGCCGGACGCACCCATAGAAAAATGTTGCTAAGTTTTTAGTCATTTGAAATTGCCAAAGTATCCGATGTTTGAAAAAGAAACCCTTGAAAATATCCCTAATTTAGTGAATTATTAAAGTGTAAAACTGCTGTATAATTACTTAACATACTACGACCAGTACATCCACGCAAAGATATTTAGAATTTTAAGTTGTTTGAAATTTTGTCGAAATTTGGCAATTTTGAGAAAAGCCTTGAAAATATCCCTAAATTCGTTAATTATAAAATATAAAACAACTCGTTAAATAGTTGGCAGACTATGCCCGACACAACCATGCAAAGACATTCTGAAATTTAAGCTATTAGAAAATTGTTGAAATTTCGAAATTTCGCGATACCCCTTGAAAATCTACCTAATTTCGCTAATTAGAAAATCTTGAAATTATTTTATTTAAATATTTGGCCGACTATGCTCGATACATGCGTGCAAAGAAGTTTTGAAATTTAAGCTGTTTCGAGAAATTTTGTCGAATTTTTGGAAATTTGGACAAAACCCTTAAAAATATCCCTAATTTCGTTAATTACAAAATCTTAGACTACATGTATTTGATAAATACTTGATTCAACTGTGTAAATACATCATGCAGAGAAGTTTTGAATTTTAAGCTGCTTGAATTTGTCGAAATTTGGGAATTTTGACGAAACCCTACAAAATCTCTCCCTAATTTCGCTAATTAAGCAATTTTTAATGGTTGTAGCCCTGGTCAAGGTAGTTATTGCTCGACGCCGACTATGACTCTTGTGAACTGTGGGCGCAGGGCGAGCCTAAGCATCGCCTGAACTGGAAGGAATATACTGTGTCCAAAACTAATACAGAGAAAGACAAGCTGTGTGTGTAAAAAGTTCAACCTATACTTTGTGTCTGTCAAATCTTGGTGAACAGTATAGTGAACTTTGTACACGTAGTTAGCCGCATCTGGAGAAGGTGTCTTGAGACCGTGTACCTTAATGGCAAGTGCAGCTATCACCGCGATACGGTTGTCTGTACAGCTGATCTGAAGCTCAGTGCTATCGCCGCGTTCGCTATATGTTATCGGCATGATACGACGCCGTTTATCTGATGTTCCCTACCTGTGTGAAAATGCCACATCCAACAAAAAACTTGCCAAAAGTTTGGTGCGAGCGAATTCCTGTGTTCAGCGTACGCATTTTCTGTTTCGGAGTGCACATTCATCGTTATCATCGATAAACAGCTATTCTGGCCATTAGACGAAAATCTCGATTTTGACATTTATTTAAAATTTTAATTCAAATATCTCGAAATTGGAATTTATTGAAAATGTAAACCTATGTCACAAATTCTTATTGGCATACGGCCTTACCATTTCCGCGTTCAAATTCGTCAAAAAACGACGGTCTATTTTTGTTGATTTATGGAATTTTGAAAAATAATCACGTATTTCTGTTAAATTCCACATTTGCAAAAAAATTTCTCTTGCATTACAAATCATCCGCAGTCCATGCTCCTTCCATTTCTGAAGAAATTTCGCCGCTATATCATCAGGTGAACCAGGCAAGTCGTCCGGGGGACGCAGTATACTCCACAAATTTCAACTCCTACGCATAGTGACTCCTATGCTGTTGTGGCCTCCTGGCATCCCCAATCGCAAAAAGCAATGCTGAATTCGTGATCTACATCCCAAAATATCCCAGATTCGACATACAACACCCTTAGTTTCCTATGGACTCCGGGAACTGAAATTCTGCACTTGGGGTACAGTAGCATGCGAATTCGTCATAGGTACGTTCAAACATCATCTATACACTGAACGGATGCCAAATTCGTAATCAGCGCCCCCGAAAACCCCATAATCGTGTATAATATCGCAAAAGTCGGCCGGACGCCCAAAATTCAAACCGACGCAGCAGGGATACTGTAGCTCTGCAAATTTTTCAAAAATACTTTTTTGGGCCATATTTAAGCGCCAAATCGTTTGAAACCACTTTTGGAACGATTCGGCAACGCATTCGAGCGCTATAGACGCCGAAATGCGAAAATCGCAATTTTCGACCCCGGAGTCGAAAAAGTCGCAGTGTAAGAAAGTTTTTTGTGTTTCGCCCGATTTTCTCCGTTCATGGCTCATTCGATAGAGGACATCTGGGAAGGAGCACCAAGAGTAGTCTCGCCGCTCTAGCTGCTACCTAGCTCGCACAGCAGCCCGTCAAAGTCGACACGGGGCCAAAATTCGCGAATTTTTCACATTTGGCGCCAAAATGGGTCCCGCAGCGATCCAATTCTTTTTTTGCGTGTTCGGCACTATCGAGGGCTACAACATATCAAAAGATAGTATATACCATTATATGCAACTTTTTCGAGTTCTACCTTGTTTAACCCATTTTTCAGTACTTTGAAAATTTAAATTTTTGAATTTCCCGCCAACGGTGTCCCGCAGCGTGACCCCATATGTCGTGCAGGTTGCCCACCCACTAGGCCTACCCAACGCAAAAGACTGTTTGCAAATCGGCCGCTTCAGGCGCGAACGCCGTTGACTCAAAGTTACTGCGTTTCGCGCACAAACGCTATATACTCCACACTTTTTTGTGGAGTATAAAAAGTCGATTTTCGACATTTTCATATTTGGATTGAAAATATCTCGAAATTGCAATTTAAAAAACTGCAAAACTATGTCACAAATCCTTATTGGCATACGACCTTTCCATTTCTGCATTCAAATTTGTCAATAAACGACGTTGTATTTTAGTCAATTTATGCAATTTTGACAAATAATCGCGTATTTCTATTAAATTCCACATTTGCAAAAAAATTCTTTTGTGGTACAAATTATCCGCGGTCCATGCTCCTTCCATTTCTGAAGAAATTTCGCGGCTAGCGCATCAGACGAAAAAGTCGATTTTTGACATTTTCGAATTTTAATTGCGAATATCTCGAAAATGCGAAATTAGCAACACAAGCGGACACCGGATCCGTACTCAGCGACCTCGACTCTACTTGACCACATATGTCACCTATTTTACTTCGGTGCCACGGACGGACGGACGGACGGACGGACACACAGACAGACAGACAGACATTGTCATCCGTATATATATGTTGCAGTCAGCAGCCGTCTTCAGGCGATGGCCGTCTAGACGGCTATCGCCTGGTCGATCAGGCCGCGGCCGTCTTCTCGGGGAAAAGACGGCCATCGCCTGGTGCGTCAGGCGATGGCCGTCTTCTGCTCGAAAAGACGGCTATCGCCTGATGGACCAGTCAGCAGCCGTCTTCAAAATGAAAGCTGTCGCCAGCGCTAGCAGGGAAGGGGCACAGCAGGCCTGAGCAGGAGGTGAAGTAAATGGAGGAGTGTGCACCCCACTTACAGTTTGCACTAAAACTCTGTCGGCGTCGCGCCTGGCGGGTCTCAACTGAGGCTTAGCGCGACCACCAACTTCAGGGCGCGCTCCGCGCGCCCTGAAGTCGGTCACCGGTCGCGTTAAGCCTAAGTTTCGACCCGCCAGACTGCGACGCCGACTGACTCTTGTGCACTGTGGGCGCAGGGCGAGCCTAAGCATAGCCTGAACTGGAAGGAATATACTGTGCCAGAAACTGCTCCAAAGAAAGAAAGACGGACATCGCCTGACGCATCAGGCGATTGCCGTCTAGACGGCCGCGGCCTGATGGACCAGGCGATAGCCGTCTAGACGGCCATCGCCTGAAGACGGCCATCGCCTGTGACATATACACCTCGCCGCGCTGAGGCGCGGCGAAAAAAGACGGCCATCGGCTGACGCATCAGGCGATTGCCGTCTAGACGGCCGCGGCCTGACGCATCAGGCGATTGCCGTCTAGACGGCCCCGGCCTGATCGACCAGGCGATAGCCGTCTAGACGGCTATCGCCTGAAGACGGCCATCGCCTGTGACATATATACTCGCCGCCCTGGGGGGCGGCGAAAAAAGATTAATTCCGGGCGATCCCAATGTTGCCCTGCAACAACCGCTCAGAAATGCGTGTGTCTTGCTCAAAAAAATAATCCCGGGCGATTCCAATGTTGCCCTGCAAGAACCCCTCAGAAAGGAGCGTGTCAGAAGTAGCGCATGAATAGTGGACTCCGGGCGGGCGCGCGTCATATCGGAAAGGCTTCGAAATACTTTACAAAAGTATCCACTCTTTTACTCTTCCACTTTAAAATACTCACAAACCACTCTGTATTAATAAAACAACTCAACTTTTTTAAAACAGCTTGTTAAGCTTGTGCCTAGGGGCCCCGACTTGTGCCGACTACTAGTAGCAAGTAAATCGATCACGCGAGCAGTCGAAATCAGGCGTTATGGTGACGACTATTTAGACATTCGAACATTTAGAGAACTATAGAAGAGTCGCTCACGATCGGCCCCGTCGCTCGCGTGGAAGAGCAATACGACAATTCCGGCCAGCGCCACAAGAGTAGTCGCGATCGGCGGATTCATCTCCGTACAATTTCACGGCCGCATTTCGCCTTTGCAAGGCCAATAATTGTCCTTTCTGAATGTCCGGAACACACTAGGGAATTCAAACAGTCTCCCTCCACACACAACAAGTGTTGGCGCGCCCACAAACCTTCTAAGACAGTGGCCCTACGCCGACTATACCTGCCTAGTGGGTTACACTCCGCACCAAGTAAATGCAGGGTAGACTAGGACACCGGACAACGATAATCAGGCGGGGGACGGGCCTAGGCAGCCAATTGGATTCCGGACACGCTAGCAGAGAGGGCCATTCAGAATTCTTCGCTCGCCCCACAATGATGATGTGTGTGCTCTAAGCACTAGGGGGGAATGCACTAATGAGGGGACCCATAGGCGGCGTGCACAGGGGAGAATATGCAAACCGGATGCCATTCTGGTGGCTGGGAAGGTAGGGAAGGGTCTCTGTGTATGCATGGCATTGTTCTTTTGGTGTTGGGGGAGGGGGGCGACACAGAACAAAGAAACGGTCTATTGTCTACCCATCGTGTGAGTGTAAGAGGAGACATTTGCGCACACACATGCAGACAGAGTGGCGTTTCCACCTCGCCAACAATCGGTTTTGAAAATACGGTTTTCCGACCAATTTCCCGTGCCGTATTCTCCCAGGCACACAGAGGGCTAACCTGATTTGAGCCGGACGTAGAATTTGTGCGTACGTCGTTATTTGAGCAAAGAAGGCGCTTTGTGCGCCTTCAGTGCTCGACAAAAGCGAAATGTTTCAGCTCAGTTGCATAACAATGGATTGCAGGTTTACACATAAATGCGATGGAATGCAGCTGCCGCAAAAGCGCGTGTCATAAGGTTTGAATTGTATTAGAATAGCAGTTTTAGACGCGAGCGTTTCATACACATCCAGCTGGAGTCCGTTTACCGCACTCTAATGGAGGAAACTACTACTGACAGCCTGGAAAGTCAAACAGCACCGTAAATCACTGCGAAACATTACATTGAAGTTGCAAAGCCTCCGAAGTCACACCGCTTTATTTCCACAAGTGTTCTACTCTTCTGAAACTGACACCCAGGGGCAAACCACAGAGAAGGCACACATTGCGGGCGCGGTCAATACTTGGTATATAGTAGTACTCTCGCGGCGCAAATGCGATATATCGACGATGCAGCAGGCAGCGTCCATTAAAAGCCGCTTCTCTCTCTCAGTCTCAACTAGTTTCTAGCGCATCAAGAGAACAACACTGCCTCGCTGTCTGTCAGTGGAATCTCAAGGGAGGGGCACTCAGTCGAACAAGGGAAGCGAAAAGCTTTGTCGGACTGAAAACACCTTGCGTTAGCTTGCGTAGCAAATTCAGTAAGTCTAGAGGTGTGATTGCTGCCGCAGAATGGATAAGAGACGCGGTGAACGCTGTTGCGAACGCAAACGGTGTTTTGTCTGCAGGCTGCTGGGAAATAGCGCGAGCTGGTGGGTTGCTTGGCACCGACGACAGACAAAGCGAGCAAAACTCACTCAGTAAAGACACAACACCGTAACTGCAGGTCTGGTTCAGCGCATAAATTGGTGCAAGTGTGCCGGCAACAAACAAACTCTATACCGTACGTTGTGTACCCATACGGGGTGTGACAATCTAAAGGGTGAAAAAAGTATCTCTCACGCTAACATAATCTTGCCAACTGGCTCACAGTTTCTGATTCAGACCGTCGGGATTGCCGAGAATTGCTAACAACCTATAGGCTCCGTCGCCGCTTATGAACGGAAAGCATGAGAGAGAGAGAAGCGCCTTTCGTAACCCTTCTGAAACACTTTTGGCAACGGTTCAACTCAGAACTAAACATTGCCCCCATACAAACAATGGCCAAAATTAATCTCAACTTTTGAGCAAGTTGTGTCATACAGATCGCGTACCAATCCCATCTCAGAACTTGTATTGGACTGGTCTCTAAAGGGTTAATCGATCGACCACTCAAAGAAAGCCGCAATTGGCGCTTTGAAGGGAGGAAGGGTGGAAGCTTTCACGCCTGTACATATCACTGCAGAAACGCTACTGGATGGATACCACTAAGTGTCGTTTAGCGACTACTACGAACGGCGCTGTCACGCTGAGCCTTTCGTGGACGGGAAGGAAACAGTAGAGTTGTAGCTTCCTGTGAAATCTGGGCGACTCTTAGTGGTTAGGAGAGATGCCAAGCGCACGCAATACTGACAGTAATGAACGTAACTGGCCAACCATTTAGTGCTTCAGGCTAAGCCAAGGTGTTGGGGTAGAGTTGCGGTGTGCAACCTTTAGAGAATCATTCACATACATTTGTGGCATTACACACATTTATTTGTCCCACATTTGTCACACATCAGAGGAACAATTAATGTGTGTTTCCATTCACACACATTTGAGGTTTTCACAGGACTAACACTTCAATCCAGTCAAAGAAGTCGTTCTGATATTGGTAAACGAATCAGCTTAGCAACGGCAACGCCTATGTAGCGCCATTGGCAAACTCTGCACATGGCTGCAAAGTTAAGCCACTAAAGCAGGGCAAAGCGCGCACCTACCATCACAATATGTCATTACACCTTCACAACTCAAGCCGTGTTAGAAGTAGACTTCACTAGGAAACTGGCGTTTGCCTCAGAGCTGGCATGAGACTCATGCATGCTCCTAGGCAAATGTAGCGAAGGCAATCAATTTTCGATGGCCGCCAAGCTGGCAGTAAAAGGCAGGAAGAGAAGCCCAAAGAATAGCTGGCGCCCCAAGAGCGATCGATACCCTCTCCTCCGTTCTCCATGCGGCAATTTCTATAGAACGTGGACTGGCATGACTTATGGGCCTTGCTTTTTTGGGCGCTGCTGTATCCAAGGGGGATTGGAGAACGTCCTCTGAAAGATTGCAACAATGAGATTGAGTGTGGTTGAGTGCCCAGTTCAGACTTGATTAACTCGTGAACCACTTGCAACAAGCCGTGTCGTCATGCTGTTGCATTACAGGCATCGTCAATGCTGCGAAGCAGTTTGTTATTTTAAGTATACGAGTTTTCTGGGTTCCCGTCTCGTCTGGCCTCGGCTTGCAGCAGTCTCAGTCCAAACGTCATCGAATCAGTCGACGAACTTTAGTCAAATTCTTGACCAGAATAGGTAGCGCTCCAACGAACAGCGCACTATACACTAACCCATGGCCGATTGTGGCGCAACTCTTCAACGACCAAGCAAACAAGGCCGCGGCCAAATCGAGGTTGCCATAGAACATGGACAGGTAGCCAAAGGTAAAGACTGCTAGACTGGTCAGAATCATCGTCAGGGGCAAATGACAGCGGGCAGCGGCATTGGCAGCGCGGGTCTCTAGACCCACCAATCAGCGTCAACCACAAAAGATTCCACATACTGCCCGGCAAAGAAGCCAGCACCCGTGGCTACTGAGCGCCTCAGCCACCCCACGCAGTCGTCGTCGTCGTCGCCACATCTATGTAAGAGTACCTCGCATGGCCACCAGTGGCATCACGTGGAGCCGGTACCACAGGGGTCTTGGGAAACGCGATGGTCCTAAGCTATGTAAGCCATTGAGCAGCACAGGGCGTATATGATAGTTCCGCAAATTGTGTTTATCAACGTACAGAACATACTTTGTCTACAAGCACAATGTGAAGAAGTTGTAATCCTAGAAGACTGAAAATTCGCACAATACAGTATGCCAGTTTTATTATACGCATTGTATTGCATTGCTTTGCACTAAACGGCACTCGTGACCAATCTGACACCCGCTATTGACAAGCACAGCTTGACGAAGTTCGACCATCCTCCCAGCCAAGCCTGGAACACTGGAAGTGAAACTCCCAAGCTCAGCGACTCGACCGGAACAAGGGAAACGTGCAGGAGACCCTGCAGTGAAGCACTCCGACCAGAACGGGAGAAAGCAGACCGCCACTCACTTATCATGAGAAATAAGGCCGATTTCCGCCCAAAGATTCTCCACAAATTCCGCCGGCGCGCGAGTTTCAGAGTACGCATATTCCCTCCACCTACAAGGACCGGCGCGCAGCAGAACTCCACCGAAATCCTGTAGACCAGGCCGAATTGAGCCCAAAGTGCGCCATTTCGCTTCGACTCAACAAGTAGCCGGCAGCTAAGATTCGGGGCTGCGCCAATCGCAGACTCGCCTTGCCATTTTCGACGGGATAATAGACAATTCATGCGCAATTGCTCACTTTACAACGCCGTCTTTTCGCACTGCATTTCCTTCAAGTGTGAAGTTTGAATGCGCGCGCAAATTTGAGTTACAACATAGTTTGAGGAGAGTACGGTAAAAGTTGCATTCAAATTTGAATGTCGGCATTAGGAAAGTGGCTGTTTGAAGGCAAAATCGACACAAATTGGAGAAACCAATAGCGAATTCGCGTTCCTCGCTGCGAAATACCCTAGAATCGACACTTCAACCGCACAATTACCACACTTTCAGTTTCGTCAACGTAGGGCTACGGTAGGTCGAATTTCGGCCAAAACTCGCGAATCTTGATCCGAAACGCCAAAATAACGCCAGATTCGGCATCAGCGACCTCGAAAGCACCGGGATCGACTCCAACATTGATTTTGACCACCCGGGTGGAAATTCGAATTTTGGACGCGGCCGGGGTACGGTAGCCGAAACAATATTTTTGAAAATTGATTCCGGATCAGTTTTCAACGGGGAATCGCGTGGTGTAGTCCATTTGGCCATAAATCATCGCAATCGGGCGCTAAAACGGCCGAAAGTCAAAAATTGGACTTTTCGACCCCCGACGGAGACCCGTTGTGACAGCAGAACTCAAGATTTCCTCGGCGGATTTCGGCGATTTTGGTCTTAAACGAAAGAGAACATGTCAATCTTGCCGATTTGAGATATCTGGCCCGATCCAACAACTCCCTGATTTACTAGGATTTTTTAAAGGCAAATTTTTGTCAAAAACCGCTTTCGGCTACCGTAACCCGAGAACGCGTCGGCCGATTGGCTCGGGATTTTTTTCCGCTCTTCGTCTCGTCGAGGGCTATAACATATCCAAAGGGCGTCAAAATCGGGCCACTATTCCAGAAATTCCAGCTGGGTGAACACCCTCTCAGTAAGTAAAAATTCAAATTTTTGAATTTTTCTCGAAATTTTCCCACTACGCGAAAAAAATGAAGGTCCGTCCACACCTACTATCCCTCGAGAGCTATCGATTAAAAAAAACCCCGTCCAAATCGGATGAACCACGCGCGAGAAATCTTGGGTGGAAAAAGTTAGTCGGGAGCAGCTCCACTATAGCACTCCGCCCCTTTTGGGGTCGGAGTGCTAAAAAGCAAACAGGCCTGCAAAGCAGGGGGCGGGTTCGCGGGTCAAGCAGGACTTCCACTGTGGGACCCGCCATGTTCTTCAGAAGGATTGGCAGAAATTGAAATTCCATCACGATTATCGCCCACGGCCAGTTCCGTAGGTGGCCAACTTTCCAGCAAGTGTCCATCCACAGCGCCCTGTAGACAGTGCCACCAATCAGCGGCAAGTAGGCAACGGTGAAGGTCGCCAAACCGACCCAGAGTTTGATTTGCGAGAAGTAGTGCCTTCTCCCTTCGGTTGGCAACGCATTGTCAGTTGAGTTGAGGGCCAGTGTGAAACCGGTCACGATAACTGCCAAAGTGGTTTCCACATAGAGCGCGATGAAGAATGCGGTTGCAACCGCGTAGCAGCGCCTCAGTTGTTTGTAACAGTCGGCGTCATCGTAGCAAAGGTACGTGACGCCAGCGCCGCCTGCAGCGACAATTGGCAGGGTGACAGCCATGGCTGAAACTGATATGACCCCTGCAACGCACATGCGACATTTTCTCGCGCTGACGCGGGTCCGGTACCACAGGGGTCTCGCAACGGCCATGGTTCTCAGCCAGGCCATGGCGGAACACACTGTCAAAGATGCAGATAAGCCCAAATAAGCGCTGAATTTTGCCAAACCGAGCGTCACATGCATCGCATTTCGACAGTACTGTGTTCGCCTCTGCAGACTGCGAATAAAGGCAGAATGTGCGAAAGCGCGTTGACAGTAACGGCCAGACTCATCGTCAAGTCGGCTATCGCGCGATTCGCAAGGAATATCGCCGGTATCTTTGGAACCAAATTGGTCCTTCTTCCACCAATCATGACAACAATCAATAGCGAGTTCAATAGAGTGGCTAGAGCTCCTATGACAAGCTCGCACAATATCGAGTAGACTCCCAGCGAAATCAACAACGTGAGGGGATTCTGAACCCGAGCCCGATCTTCAGGTGATAGTCTAACGAGGCAGTAGTCGACCCACTCGCCCCATTGGCTTGAGAGATTCATACTTCGATTTGAGTTCGCCATCTTTAGCTTCAATAGTGTTGACTGACTGTTAGGGACAATGTCGCGCCAGTGCCACCTACGTCGGAGCTTGCAAGGAAACTGGACACTGTAAAGTCGTTGTCTATTGACAGAGAGCCAATGGGCCTTTTGTTTGAGAAAGGTTGCCTTGCCGTTGATCCGTATTGGCAGAATGATCGCGAATAGAGCCACCGAGTGTTGCTTGAGGAAGGTTCATTTGCACGCGTCTGACTCGCCGCGCAATTTGCAAACAAGAGTTATGTTTCTGTTTGCTTTGACCATTGCTGTTGACTGGAACTGGGCACCTACCACTTTGCTCAAACTGGAAACCAGCTGACAAGTTTTTGAAGCTTTGAAGTTATTGACCATCCTCCGGCCAAATCACAAGTGGCGTCATTCCAGCTCTCAAACTTACTCACTCACTCGCTCGCTCACAAACTCATTCAATACTAGAGGACGGCTCTCCAAATCAGGCGACGGATTCGTGGGTTTAGCAGAATTTCCACAACAGAATCTGCCATGTTCTTCACAAGGTCGGCAGCAACTTAAATTCCATGGCAAATATAGCATATGGCCAATCCCGCAGCTGGTCAACTTCCCAGCAAGCGCCCATCCAAATTGCTCTGTAGACAATCCCACCAATCAGCGGCGTGTAGGCAACGGTGAAAGTTGCCAAACCGACGCAGAGTTTGATTTGCGAAAATTGCCTTCTCCCTTCGGTTGGCAACGCATTGTCAGTTGACTTGAAGGCCAGTGTGAAACCGGCCACGATAACTGCCAAAGAGGTTTCGAGATAAAGAGAGATGAAGAACGCAGCTCCAACAATATAGCAAACCCTGAGCTTTTCCAGACAACTGGTATCGTTGTAACAGAGATGCGTGACGCCAGCGCCCTCTGCAGTGGCAACTGGCAGGATGATGGCCATGACTGAAGCTGCCATGACCACTGCCACACATATGCGGCATTTCCCAGCACTAAGGTGGGCCCTGTACCACAGAGGTTTTGCAACAGCAATGGTTCTAAGCCAGGCCATGGAGGAACAGACTGTTAGTGATGCGGAGAAGCCCAAATAGACGCTCACGTCAGCTAATCCAGACGCCAGTTGCGTTGCCTTTCCACAAGCACTTTCTCCTCTGCAGACTTCGAATGAAAGCAGTATGCGCACAAGTGCAGTGGCAGCAACAGCCAGACTTACTGCTAAGTCAGTTACCGTGCGATTCGCGAGGAAAACCGCAGGTATCTTTGGTGTTATTTGAACACGTCCTCTTCTTCTTCCATGAATCAATACAGCAATTAACATTACGTTGGGAACAGTCGCCAGTGCGCCAGCGGTAAGTCTCCCGAATAGGGAGTAGATTTTCAGCGAGACAATGATTGGTAAAACGATTTGAACACGAACCCATCTTATAGTGCGAGCCTAATGAGGCATTGCACAAACCAGTCGTCTATAACGGACAAATCCAATCTTTCGCTTGCGTTCGCCATCTTCAACTTCACATGCTTTGACTTACAAGCCAGGTGTGAAGCCAGCTACTGTGGTCTTCAGGCATGCGCAACAAATCGCCGGCTGTTGACAGAACAGTCACGAGACGCGCCAAAAGGTCTTGTTTGAGCAAGGTCCCATTGCATGAGAGTTGGGTTCGAGTTTCGAGACCGTGGTTACAGCACACGAAAACAGTTTCAGGTTGTTGAGCGCTCCAAATTGATTGGGTATGACGTGCAAAAGTGGTCGGCATATTCCACCTGGATACTACGGAACATGTATGTTAGTCCAGATTTTCCAGATATCCAGATTTTCGCTAACTTCTGTTGTGGCAGACGAATGACGCAGCGGCAAATTTTCTACAATATGACAAAGTGGCAATTCTGAAGCACAAGCCAGGCATTGTATAAGAAGCCAATTGCCAAGCTGATGGCAACTGCAAATTGCAGTCCAGTTGGAGCATACATTTCGATTCCGCATTTCGACAGTTACTTACCAGTGGTGAGCATTCACCGACTTAATTACCCAAACTTTGTGTTAAAAGTAGGATTTTCAAGGATGGATACAGAGCGTATAGTAGTAGGTAACAAAACTCCATCAAAGGGCAGAAAGCGCAAAACCGCAAGCACATAATTTCTGCGAACGAGACACGTCTGCCAAGATCAGGTGGTAGCGAGTGATGCGATGCACCTGCAAGCCTAGCCTTCTGCTTTCAGTGACACATCAAGCTCCACTCAAAGTCAACTTCCGAACCAACTGATCCCAACCTTCCAGCAAAGCCACTACTGGATACATCTTCGAATCAACGATGGAGTTCGTGGGTTCAACAGCATCTCCAGAATTGGATCTGCCATATTCTTCATAAGGATTGGCAACGACTGGAATTGAGCCACGATTATTGCCCATGGCCAATACAGTAGATCGTCAACCTCATAGCAAGGCCGCAGCAGGGTGTCATACTATACTATAATAATTCCAGTATTATAGTACAGTATAGTATAGTATAACCATACTATACTATACTACAATTCGCTTTGGCATTCCAGTACTATACTATACTAAAAATCGAAAATTTTGACTCATACTATACTATAC
>JASAMZ010013611.1:0-71274 GCA_030248115.1 Linhomoeus sp. GSCO2_2 | reverse complement strand
AACAAGCTTTGTCTAAAAACTGTGGCACCACGTTGGCATCAGTGTAAACTGGAGAGCGTGTGCGGGATAATGTGCACTGGATAGTGAAGTGCCGCTAGACATTTAGTCGACAATCTGGTGGGGTATAGCCGCAATTGGTCTTGGATTTGTTTGTGGTACCTGATCCACATATGGATCAGAAGATTCGCCGCAGGCACACTTTGCGCTTATAATAGTGGCAACTGATCCATAAATGCATCAGAGAAATTCGCCGCAGGCACACAGTGCAATAAAAGCGTCTAAATGAGACGACGCCCTATTGAAAAGGGTATAAATGGGACGACGCCCCATTGAAAAGGGTATAAATGGGACGACGCCCTATTCTTTTGGGCTCAGTGCTCGATGCATCCACACAAAGATATGTTGAAATTTAAGCTGCTTGAAATTGTCGAAATTTGGAAATTCTGACAAAACCTTGAAAATATACCTAAATTCTTTAATTATAAAATCTAGAACTATTTGCTAATTACTTGACAGACTATGCTCGACACATCCGTGAAAAGAGATTTTGAAATCTAAGCTGTTTGAAATTGTCGAAATTTGGGAATTTTGACAAAAACCTTGAAAATATCCCTAATTTCGTTAATTATAAAATCTGAAACTATTTGATAAATACTTGGCAGACTATGCTCGACACATCCGTGAAAAGAAGTTTTGAAATTGAAGCTGTTTGAAATTGTCGAAATTTGTGGATTTTAACAAAATCCTTAAAAATATCCAAAATTTCGTTAATTATATTCGCTGAAACTATTTGCTAAACACTTGGCGGACTATGGTCGATACATCGGTGCAAAGAAGTTTTGAAATTTAAGCTGTTTGAATTTGTCAACATTTGGGAATTTTGACAAAAACCTTGAAAATATCCCTAATTTCGTTAATTATAAAATCTGAAACTATTTGATAAATACTTGGCAGACTATGCTCGACACATCCGTGAAAAGAAATTTTGAAATTGAAGCTGTTTGAAATTGTCGAAATTTGTGGATTTTAACAAAATCCTTAAAAATATCCCAAATTTCGTTAATTATATTCCCTGAAACTATTTGCTAAATACTTGGCGGACTATGCTCGATACATCGGTGCAAAGAAGTTTTGAAATTTAAGCTGTTTGAATTTGTCAAAATTTGGGAATTTTGACAAAAACCTTGAAGATATCCCTAATTTGGTGAATTCCAAAATCCGAAACTATGTCACAAATTCATCGCGTCTTACGCCCTTTCCATTTCAGCAAAAACTTTGCCGATACGACTTGTAAATAAAAGTGTCATTTTTGACATTTTCGTATTTCAATTGTAAATATCTCGAAATAGCGAAATTAGCAACAGAAACGGACACCGGCACGTTACTCAGCGCATTCGACTCCATCGGGTGGCACTAACCGTCATGTCTAGTTTTGTGACACACACACAGCACACACCCACAGAAACACACACGAACAGACAATAGCGTCCGTATATATACTCGCCGCCCTGGGGGGCGGCGAAAAAATTATCTCGAGTACAGCAGTTCCAAAACGGCGCTCTATGTCGTTGCCAAACATCTTGAGGTGAAACGTTCCCAGACGGCGACGTCTGCCGAATGAATGCCGACAGACGGCGCAAACATTAGACTAACGTCAAAACTTTGTAGCTCCATCTGTGTAGTGCTGCGAATTTGTACCTACGTACTCACAGGTTGGGTTGGTTAAGTCTTCTTCTTGCTCCGTCGAAGTCAGCGCACGAGTGACACCTTTCCGGCAACGGAGCTCTTCTCGCCCTGCTTGGCCGCTGAAATGTTGCAGACTTTCATGTTAGCCTGCTGCAACAAGAGCTTGACAATCGAGCCGCTTTGACTAGACTCGCAGTTGCTATAGGCGTTGGCGGTGAAACTTTGACTGAGACCGAAGTTGTCGACGTCTGCCGAATGGCTGCGCGACTCGTCGTCAGAGGGCGGGCCGAGGCGATGGGACCCCCATTGACTCCAGTTTTAGACAGAAGCTGTTTGAATTCCGGTTTGTCGGCACTCGGCGTCGGCAGGCCCGAATGTACAACGTGGCATCATGGCGTCGTAACTGAAGAGGACAAGTTTTAGATAGGACTTCCAGATGTTCCCACTAATTGGCTATTCATGGACGCACGCATACATGGGATGTGGACATTTCAGGGGCCGCTGAAGTCCGCCGCCGATGCGCACGTAGTTGAGAACGTCCCAGTTGGTTCTCCCAGGATAGGGCTGTGGGCCAGCGTCATCACCTCCCCCAGAAGCATTCCAAAGGACCTGGCGGTGATGGCGAGTGAACATTACATGACAAGTCGAATTATACTAATGACAGATCCGTAACCGCACACGCAGTCACCGTTGTGGTGAAACATTCTCTAGAGCCTTTCGCACCAGACGACTGCTTTGGCAGCGAAGACGCCGTCAATCGTGGACTCTGGGGCCATAAGCCAGACTGGGAGAAGGCCCTGCCTGTCCACCCTGTTGTAGTCTTCCTTGTACAGTCGCGCGTCGGATCGAAGTCGGCTGAAACGGACCGTGCAATTTTAAAAAACGATTTCCACTAATAATGGCAAACTTCGTCAAGCGTCAAGTGCCAACCAATTTTGACGACCCTCAGTGAAGATTTCTAGTGGAGATAAGACAGTTTCTGGCGGCCAGATACCTGTGAACGTGATGGTGCTTCTCCAGATAGGCACTGCTTCGGCACACGTCCGTTGCCATCGCTGCCAAGTCCCTGAGACTGACTTGAGAGGGCATCACCTGAGTTGAGCAAATTGCAAATTCTCCGTGTACACGCTTGCTCGGCAGCATAGATGAGTATAGGGTATCACATGTCCTATCGTGCATCAATGTGCGGCGGCAGAGAAGGCACGCCTCTCGAAAAAGTTGGTAAACGCTCGACTGTTGAATGGCGGTTTTCGGTGCCGGCGAAGAGTTTAAGGTGAAACGTTCCTCTTCGGCCCAAGAGAAATCTCATTACGAATCGGGAGTGGAGTACCTGCGAGACTCCAGTGAAGCGTATCATCTTTGCATATGCGCCATCTTTGAGCGTGACTCGTCCACACTCCACAGCCCACTTCTCCAGCTGGTGATCGCGACATCCAGTTGACAAAAACGAAAATTTCACCACAACACCAAGCATCCCGATGACTATTAGTCGGCAATGAACCATTTATTGGCCCGCAGGTTTACTGTGTGTGCAACATCACAGACCAGTCGCATCGCTCACCCTGCCTAACATCACCACCATTGTTCGGCGGCCGAGAATGCGCGCCTCTTGAAAAAGTCATTGCTGGTCGAGAGCGAAATTGGTTATCTTTGTCGCCGTCAAAGAGTCCGAGGTGAAACGCGTCGTCCCGTCTCAACAAACATAGGTACATGTACTACTGTACTACAGAAGTGTTTGCTGATACGCCACTGTGTACATGTACCTACCTACCAGATGTTCTAACTGCCCTTACTGCAGAAAGGTTTTAAATACCCTTAGCACAAATGAAGCGTAAAACCGTTGCCAAACCTAGTCACGCACAGAGTAGAGGCGCGAAATATGCACCATCGAAGTACCCAGTCGGCCAGACAATGGCACTTCAGTGGCGGCCGGATCGAAGGTTCAGCAGGCCACCATGGCGTCGTACCTGAAGAGTATAGGCGTCAGATGGGACCTTCAGATGCTCTCAGCGACTTTCACGTGTCCCGCATACATGAGTTACGCACAGTGCAGTGGCTGCTAAACTAAAGAGGGCCGCCGATGCGCACGTAGTTCAGAACGTCCGTTGGTTTCCCGGGGTGCGACTGCTGGCCCAGCGTCATCACCTCCCAAAGAGGCACGCACGCCACAGGACCTGTGACAATCATGAGTGAGCATTTGCAGGCAATTGTTGCTATGTCGTACACTCGTACAAACGAAGTTGTTGTTGACCACGTCTACGAAGCAACAGTTAGATCAGTTGCGCATCGATGATTGGCGCTGCGATGAAACATCTTTACCAGACGTCGGTCTTGGCAGTGAAGACGCCGTCGATCATGGACTCTGAGCCTCTGAAGTCATCCACCTGACGAGGAGAAGGCCCTGGCCGTCCAGCCTGTAGTAGCCTTCTTCGTAGACGTCGCGCGTCAGACCGAAGTCCACTGCAGCAACGGTATGCAGGTTAAAACGACTTCCTGTAGGCACAGTATGTCTACTCCAGCAATCGTTCAACAACAAGCGATCTTGACGACCCTTAGTGAAGGGTTCCTTGTGGAGCTGAGGCAGTTTCTGGTGGCCAGATCCTTGTGGGCGTGGTGGTATTTCTCCAGGTAGGCGCACTGCCGCCAAGTCCTTCAGGCGGATACACTTCTCGCATGGCATTCGTCAGTACAGAACCCAATCAAAAGCTCGTCCATCTACTGTAAGAGTCCTCCTTTCAGATTCCTGTCATCGATGCAACGAAACATTCACGAGAGCAAAGTATGGCAGGTGACCGGCTGACAAACCCCATGATGATGGCTTCTTCCAGGAATTTCACCCCCTCCTCGTCCCCGCAGCCCGAGCGCAGTGTTTGGAATGGTGTGATTGCTGACTTCATTTGTCAACTTGGAAACAGTGGAATGAACTCATGTGGATGAGCTCTTGAAGTCCAATCTTGATGGCGACTCGGACGCTTTTGGGACCCACTTTGGCAGGTCGCAGGCCAGTCCTTCGAACACCTCTCCAAAGGCCCCTTTTCCCGACATGCGGGCGATGCTGATGCAGGTGCAGAATACGTGTGAGAGGGCTTTGACAAGATGACGGACGTGCCGTAAGTAAGTGCAATAACATGGCACCACTTGTCAAAACTTCGGTGCGTACACACCTGATCGGATTGCTGACGAGGAAGGGCGGCAGGGAGATTGCCTATGACAAAGTCTCGCATCGGCACCTTGCCTTCCTTCTCATATCTATGCGAGACGATGGACGGTCAGGGCCTTCTCCCAGTCAGGTGGATGACTTCAGAGACTCAGCAGAGTCCATGATCGACGGCGTCTTCACTGCCAAGACCGACGTCTGGTAAGGATGTTTCATCGCAGCGCCAATCGTCGATGCGCACGACTGATCCAACAGTTCTGGAGCTAGCCACTCTCACCTGCGACAACTGCACAGCACACTAGGAGGAGTATCCGTGTCAGGATGGCCAGCAGAACCACGACCCAAATCAAAGTGGCGCCGCAGAGAGAAGTATAAGATAACGCTCGAGAACTGAAAGATTCAGTGGTTGACTTTTATTGGCATTGGTCTCCATACCCGTCGCTTTGGCTGCGAAGTAGCTGTAGCCTTCGGACACACACCCAAATCTGAGACCTCTGAGCGCTGCGCAAGATGACCAAAGGACAGCAACAAAAGGAGTGTCAGCCCTAGATGGTGAGTCCCGTAGAACCCTGGTACAAACCAGGACAGTGCTGTCGAGAGATGTTGCTGAAGAAAATGATAACTTACTAACGAATTTCAAGAATCGCTCGTGGCCTGTTGGACCTGTCAGTTTGTAACTCAGCCGCAGCGTCTCAGGTACACAGTCGTTTATTCGGAAGTCCGACGTCAGCTTGTGCCGAAGTCCGCTGGTGTTCTTTTTTCATCTGGTGTGAGTCGAACAAAAGCGTCACGAAGAAATATATTGGTGCGGTGCGGAGTGACTACCGCAATTCCAGTTGTATTTTCGGTAGCCGGTTTCACGGTGCAACAGGGGAGGCGCCCTGAAAGCAGATCATCCCGGCATCGCAGACTCAGTCCTGCACCACCAAAGACAGTATTTCCAAGTGCTTGCACTTTGTCGAGTGTTATTAATACGGTATGTATGTTTTCAAGCCTTTGATTGGCGGCGCCGGAAGGTGCACGCTGCAGCAGAAATCAGAGAGGGTCTTCAAGCTGGCTTGAAGACCCTCTCTGATTTCTGCTCACGCGACTAGAAAAACTGTTTTGGAAGGTATCGCGCGATTCTAGGCCTTTAGAGTCGCCTCCTCATTTCGCGAGTGAAGCGCTCTGGCAAGAAGCAAGTTGTGCGGGCAAAATTCCACAGCGCTCGACGATCTAATACGCAATCGTGCCCAGTGACTTGTCAGTCGATGCAAGAGAACACAGCAAGTGATTATTCACGTCATTGACAATTGACCTATCTTTGTGTTTCTTGTTGGATCGGTTTATGGAACGCTCAACTTGTTTGCAGTGACCGTGTTCGTTGGAGGATCAACTAGAACCAACGACATCGGTGTGTTCCATATAAATGGGGGTGAAACAGTGATTAAGCATCGTGTACCTAACTCGCGCTCTTATGCTACAAAGGGAACGCTTTCACTGCGAGTTTAGGCGAATCACAGAGTCGAGCGGGGCGGTGATTTCGAAGCTTTCTTTCGTTAATGCTGAAGTTGAATGAAACCTAATCGAGCGTCTTGGCCTCGTAATGTTCCCCCAATACTTGTAGTCGGACAATGTACATACACCACCGACACACTACTACAGTAAATCCCTTCCCTTGGCCTGGGAAATCGGCTGCTACGCAACCGGCCCGCCAGCCCACAACACAACAAAGGCGCAGCAGCTTTGTTGCGCCTTCTCTCCAACTGGAACGGGCCGGCTCTCGAGCCGTTTCTAGTCTACCGTAATCGCTCAATTCGCACTCTGACTCTGTGAGGCTCAGAGGATGTTGTCTTGGTTATTGGGCGGCCGACGATCGATTCCCGGTCCCAATTCAAACCCGGGGGAGCGACCGCGCGACGACGCACCCTCCGCCCTACCTGCCTGCCTGTCGCCAAGCGCCGCCGTCCGTCTGTCGTCGCTGCCTTTCCCTGTCTCCACTCTGCGACTGAAAGAGGCGACAGGGAAGGCAGCAGCAGGCAGGTAATGGCGCAGCCATGACTCATGTTGACGACACAGGGGAGTGTAGGCGCTCCTAGGCGAGCTACCTTTCCTGTGTCTCCTACGCCGGCCGACCCTACCTTCCTCCCTGCTATGCCATATAGAACCAACCTCCTCTGTGTTTGTGACAGAGGGAACTGGCAACAGTGTGTCGCGAGACTGCGTGTATGTACAGTATGCGCGCTCGTCCATACTCAGTGCATAGTGGAAGTTGTGCGGCGTTCGCGCGCGCGAGGCGATTGTGATGTCGTCGCTTGGGCGCGCGCAACTTTCGCCTTCGTTTGTGACTCTGCAGGGGTGATTCCTTGCCTGACTGACTGACTTACAGGGTGACGGATAAATAGGGGGTGAGGGTTTGTTTGCCGGTGGGTTCTGCCGATGCCGACGGAAGGCGTCATCGGCCGCGCCGATTTTCGCGCGCACTTGCGGAAACGCCGATTTGCCGCCGTTCGCGCACGAGGTGTAGTTAAATGGAGTGCCAGGGCGCATTATATACCACTTGCTTAGGTAAACCTGGCATTAGGGCGCGACGCGAGGCTAATGGACCGGTTATCGCTTGTGAGAATTGCCCTCACGCTGTCCTCCCACTTTTATACAGAGTTCACAGACGACGTCTCAGTTTCAGTGGTTTCTTTGGCTGTCAGAAGCGCAACCATGGAATCACTCTGACATTGTCACTTCGAAAAGCATAGTGCCATAAGGATGTGGATGGAATTTGAGATCCGCAAACTGAGGCCGTCGTCGCTGCCTCTTCTATTGAACGGCGTCGCCTTCCTGGTTCTCACTCGACTTGGTGCTCAAGCCGAATCGGCCCCGGATTCTACCGTGTCGATCCGGCAACGGTGCAGCTACGCCTGCGAGAATACACTTCTGGTAAGATTAGCGATTCCTTATATGTATCTGAATTCTAAACTGAAGCTGAAACTCGGCAACCAGTTTCAGTATTAGTGCGATAGTCAGTACCTACAGTAGTTTCACTACGCACAACTGAACTATTTTTCAGTGCCAATTTCAGTATTTTATATGTACATATCTCTGGCTCATCCTAGATTAAGTTTCGTTGCTTTTAGATGACGACGACACAGCTCAAAATGCACCTCATTAATCAACTCTGCATCGCGCGTATGCGTAATTGCAAGTACGTCCAGCATCCACGAGCATCGTCAAATACAATTAAGAGGAGAACAATTTTGTGCAAGCGTTTCGATGACTTAAAAGCTCGTCGAAACATTTTTAGCGGTTTCTTTGTTCACCAGTCCAAATATGACGTTATTAACCATTCTCTATTTGGTCCCCGTCTTGATGTCTACGTGTAACACCCAGGGTTGTTTGTTACCTCGTACACTTCACTAGTTTTCAGCCACTTCCCTTGCCCGGTTTGGAGACGCGATGGCCCAGCCCGCTGTTTCGCACCTGTGATTACTCTTGCCGCGTTCGCCAGGTCACTTTCACATTCCTTCTTTCTTCATTGTCGCTCGTTCGGTTTCACACTGCAATCCGTTTCCAGTGCTCTCTCGGATGCTCCAGCTTCTCCGTTGAACAGTCGGTGCCCCAGTGCGCGTCTGCCTGCGCCGGCCAAATACGCAATCTTACAATCCCCCAAGAACAAGCCACGGCTCGCGAAGTCTGCAGGCAGGGCTGTCGCCGAGCCCACGAGCTGCGCCTCGTCTATCTGGACGGACTTCTGGCGGGCAGTCGCCAGACAACTGAGACCAATCCGTCCACGCGCTCTCTGGAACTGTTATACGTGATCAGCGACCGAGATGAAGCGGCTGTGTCTTCCATGGATTGGTTCATCCAATGCCGTTTGGTCGGCAATGGTGCTGGAGACGGCGTGGCATGGATTAGTCAAGCGCTGAAGCCTGTCCACAAGCCGTCGCTGCGACAATACCAGTTCCAGAGCCATAGTTATGATGGCAAGAATCGGTTCAAAGACGATGCGGCGTATGAGGTACGATACAGGTAACAGGTTACAACAAGATGTACTGTAGATGAGACGGTACAGCAGCTGGATTTAATGCTAAGCGCAGTGGTACTACCACTCTTATCTTTTTGCCGAAACGATTCCCCTTCCAGACGCGCTTGGCGGCCAGGACAAAGCACGGCGACGTAATCTTATCGAAGACGAGCAGTTTCCGCACTTCCAAAACGGGGGCTACTCCATGGAGAAAGGTGGAGGTGACAGATGTTCTGAGGCCCATGCCAGGCCAATTCATCCTCTGCTGGAAGGCCCACTCGGCAAACGCGCTGTTTCACGTCACGCTGTCGAAACAGGACATCCCTGGAACAATCATCAGAAGCCAGGTTTGCCAACTGTCATTGAACTCCAGTGCAAAAGTTGACCGGTGCCGTGCCGAGTACAGTAAAACCTTACTCTAAGCCCAAGTCTGCAACCATCACATTCAGACGGTTAGCGGTCGGTGTGCGGTCTTTGCGAAGTTGAACACCTCTGCCAAGTACCTTGCGGTTGTCGCAGAGGTCAGCTCCACTGGAGATCCCGGCCCATCTGCAGACGTATTGGTGGATTTCGTCGGGATCGCCGCTGGTGCGCCCCCTGGTAATTCTTGTCAGGTACATGTACCATGCCCGCAAGAGTGTTAGGAACATAATGCCGACATTTCAGAGGAGGAGCGAGCCCAGACGCTGCTCTTCGCCAACGAGACAACTGTCCGAATGCTGACGAGCGTCGACAAGTTGGCGGCCATCAGAGCGGACTCATCTCTACTTCTTAGCAGGATCATTGCCTCTGACAGGATCACAGGCACGTTGCCTTAGCCTGCTATGTACGCATGTTGCTCGTTCGAGTCTATATTGTCAATTGCAACCCAAACGTAACGCTTTGCTAACCAGCGGAAACACTTGAGCGCCTGTTTTCAGCGTTGGGAGTAGCGTCGCTGAAGCGATTCTTCATTGGCACGAGCGCAGGCCACATTCTGCGACAGGATCTGACAGTCAACCAGCAGGCGCCCGTTCCCGTGCTGCGGACAACTGGAAATGGGCCCTCTGTGAAGGCGATATCTGTCGACTGGCTCCAAGAGCGGCTCTACGTGTTACGCGTGGACCAATCGGTGAGACTGCTGACAACGACGCTGCGACCAACCTTTCCCAGATAGTATCGCCAATTGGTTCAGCTGACCATCTGCAACTTTGACAACTGCAACTCGCGAACTGAAGGATCGCTGTCGCCATATGGCTCTGTGGTGGACCTGGAGGTCGACCCCTGGAACGGGTACGGTTAATGTAGCGCCGATGGGCATCGCTCAAGTAGCAAAAAGTGTACTCTTCCATTGCTTGCAGATTCATGTACTTCCTGGCCCAGTCATTCGCTTCCAATAAGCTCTATCGCGCCCCTCTGCCAAGACCATACTCCACGGGGCGTCTGGTCTTTGCCACTGGGACTGTGGAGGCCTTACCACTTCCAGCCGGCGTCAACGTAGTTTCGATAGCTCTCGACCTGAAGTCGGCCGCTCTGCTATTGATGAATGACTCTGCCACAGTCTGGCCACTGGATCTCGTCAGTGGAGAGGTCGCAGAGACAGTACACACTGGAAAAGGACCCTCCAACACCAACGTCTCCGATTTGACCACCAATGGCGAGATTGTCTTCTGGAGATCGAACAATTGCGGACTGGGGGTAAGCATACAGAGGTGCTAACGCCAGCGCAACCTTGCCTGATTGGGAGGGGGGGGGGGTATGGAGGTGGGGAGGGACGTGGGGAGGGAGAGACGGAAAGGGGCCAAACAAAACCCAACCTCTGCAAAACGATATACAGGATGGCACCTCTCAGGTGAAGTCCTGCGTCTGGCAAGCCAAGGAGTACACAGGCAGGGACGGCGCCAAGAAGACGGCTGCGAGCCAGTACATATTCACGCACGAGTTCCGCACTGTCACGGCCATTGCCTGGCTGGGACAGACCTCTGAACCAGGTGACAAAATGTCCTGAAGAGCGAGCTTCACAAACATTCGTATTTCACAATGCACAAACCTTTTAGCCGAGACAATGCCACCGGCAGAAGTCGGTCTTCTTCCCGCCGATACGTCTGTCAAGTCTGTGTGGACGACGCCCACTCTCCCGTCTCAGAGTAGCTACCAACACACCATGATGAAACACCGTGTTGCCGTAGTCATGGTATACCTACATAGAGTCATTGCAACCTTCCAGGCGCGCAAGAGTGGCGCAAACTCCACTTCACCGCTCGTCTCACAGAAGATGCTACAAATGAAGCTGTCAAAGAGTTCTCCAAGTTGACCAACAGCGAAGCAATCTTCACTGGTCTAACACCATCTACCAACTACAAAGTCGAAGTGGCCACGTGTTGGAAGAGCACGTGTTCAAGGCCCACAGTGGCGCGCTCTGCGACCCTGCAACAACTATTTCCTGGTGACTACTGAATTCAGTTCGCACTCCATTAGTTACGCTGAACTATATTGTGGACAACTTCAGGTCAAAGGACGCAGTTTGTGCTGAGGGATCTCCGCAACAACCTTGTCACCATGAGCTCCAGCGGACAGACTTCACCACTCGCGAATGGAAATAACGACAGTATGTGCTTACTGTCACCGTTGCGTTCACCGTCAGTGCAATATCAACTGACGTTTGCAGAATTGTATCCACATGGGTTGACGCAGTGCTTTGCCATCGACCCGTTTACAAAGAATCGATACGTCTGCGCGAACGGAGAGGTACCACTGTTAGCACTCCGAAGTCCGAAACGGTGTTCCTATACATCATTAGCCTGAGCCACCAGAATGTAATACCAAATTCAGATAAACCGCCGCGTTTCTACCACCGCTGAAGCGACTCCAGTGGCCACTCTGACAGGCGTTCGACAGGTCGCCATCTCTCCAATGACTGCGACGCTGTTCGCGTCTTCACCGTTTTCTATTGTGGCGTACAGATTGACTGGGCAGTTCTACAAGAGGCGAGCGTGGACTGACGTTAGGCATTCCACTGTCAACGGTTTGAACGACTTTGCTCGATGATTCAGGTTGAACACTTGTGGCGCGAACGCTGCCAGTTTCTGCCCTGAGATTGTGGCCATCGCCGCTGCTGACGGAAACAACGATTCTGTCGTTGCGGTGGCACGAAACGTTGACAGCTCTGTTGTGTGTTGGGCTTTTGACCACACAATGGAGACTAAACGCCAAGTGGGGTACAGGAAGGAATTTCCAAGGTTCGGCTGACCGGAACTATATGCAATGCCAAGGCTATATTTATGGTAAGCGGACTTCTATTACAGCATCGCTCAAATGGTCGAGAGCAACGGCCGGTTGTATCTGATTACGACGGATGGCAGAGCCGCCGTAACCGATAGATCACTTGGCTCGGTCAACTATTATCCCAAGGTGGCCGACCAAAGTTACGTCTTGGTGGAGAACTATGGTACGTGGAAGATTGATCGACTTGCATCGAGTAATGTTAAGTATTGATTTGAATTGGGAAGTCTTTCAGCCGATTTGGAGCCCAAGTCGTCAGCTCTGCCGCCCACAGTCTCTGACCTCAAACTGACCACATCTGCCTCTAAGGGTTCCATGGCCTTCAGTTGGACGCCGCAGCCGCGTCAGCTTCCCGGCCAGGCGCTGTACCAGTTGACCGCCACACATCACGACCCACCTGGGGAGCTGAAGACAGTGGTTGGCACGAGACAGTTTGTTCTGGAGGACGACCACGTTGCACAGTGGACGTCTGGTGGCCGACTATCCGTCTCTGTGACACCCCTGAATGCCTGGGGCGAAGGCCGGACGGTGACCGACGTGATTCGGGCTCCAAACAAGCCGCCTGGCCCTCCTTTGAACCTGCGCCTCTTCGGGTCCCAGTGGCGTTCTATGGACGACGTCGTGGGCAGCATCGACTTACTATGGGATCCGCCTGAAGCCTGGAATGGCGACCCCGTGGGATACACGGTAATGGCGGTCGTGTGGACAATAGCTACTGAAGTGTTGGAGACTGAGCCTCTTTCAATTGTAGATCCACTGCTGGCGCACCTTCCGAGACAAGCAGGGGAAAACTGTTCGTCAGTCGTTGCTGTCTGGCGAAGTCGACTCTGTCACTGTGCCTCACAGACAGGCCAGTCTACAGATGCGTCCCGTGCCACTAAACTCCAATGTTCGTTGCGAAGTGGCCGCAGTCAACGACGCTGGGACTGGAAAGCCATCTGCAATGGCCCGCACAGAGAATTGGAGTGAGGGTAGGCTTGCGTGATGCACTTGTAATAGGTAGGCATGTACGTTACCCGAAGTGCACTGCATTGTAGTTATCAACATTACCTTTAACTAAACTGTTGTTATGCAACATTCAGAGCTTTCAAACCTGGACCGCTTGGTCTACACCTCTCCTCGAATCAGGGGGATCCAACAGAGTTTCAATGGAGAGTCAACAACAGCGTCTCTGGGGACCATTTCGCTACAATCTCTCACCGCAATGGACTCTGACACGCTGTTCGCAGTGGACACCAGCAGCTCCAGCTACCACTCGATCATCAGCTTCCAAGTGGCCAATCCGGAAAATATTACACGGGTACTGTAATTGAGCGTGCACTGCAATTTGTAACCATTAGAATTTGTTCAATATTGTGCTGTTGTCGCTTTCAGTGGAAGTGGAGCCCCCTCCGTTCGAAGACCAAGAGAGTTCGACGCCAGTCGCCAAGTCAGACGGAGCCGCCGATTATCACTGGGATTGTGGCCGATTGGGTGGCCAGACGACTTCTGGTCTTCGCTCACTCGGATGTCGACCAGATGGTGCTCTACGAAGCCATCCCTGAGAGCTATGGAGACGTCCACCTCTTGCACACCAGAAGAGTTGTGGACAAGCTTCCGTCTGGAGTCAGAGACGGCGTCCACAGCGCAGTAATGGACCCCTTCAGAAAGCGAGCGTATTGCGACGAATTCGTTTTATGTCGTGTCTGAGGTCATTACAGACCTTATTGTGCCGCCATAGTATTAAGCCCCCACGAAACGTTTTCAGCTCTCTCTACTACACGACGAAGTCCAACCCGACAGTCCATCATGTTCCACTGAATTCTGATGAGACCTCAAGCTCCTTAGAGTGCCTGAAGAAGATGGAGCTCACGGGTGCAATGACGCCAGAGTTTGCGTTATCTGCCGAATCACCCAGTTTGCTGTTGGCAACCAGTCAAGGAATCGTCAGATTCACTGCTCCAGGGAATTGCGAGATTGCCATAGCCGCTCAGAAGCTGCCCAAAGGTGGAGGGTCTTGCATTCAGTTGCACAGCAAGCTGTCACTGATTGTTTTTGATTTCAGCCCTCCAAGTGGCAAGTCTCGCAGTTGGCGGCAATGGGCTCTACGTCGCCCCAAAGTCGGCTGGCCCCCTGCAGATGTACAATTTCAGCAGCAGCTCATTCACTGCGCTGCCAACTACTGCGGCAGTTTCCCAGTTGTTGGCTGTGAATCCTGCGAATTTTCCATTCCCAGGTGATGCCTTTGGAAATTCAAAGGTGTGGTGTTCATATTTCCAAAGACGCTATGGTTTCAGATGGAGACTGTCTGATTCTGCCGCCTGCTGGAGGCGGGCAGTTCGAGGTCACTTCAAGTGGAATGACTGGCGGCCTGGTTACGGTAACACCGCCGGTCCACAAAGGTTGCAATGGCTTGTCACTGCCGCCAACAAAGTACACTGCCGTGGCAAAGCCTTCCAGTTCCACTGGAGAATTCTGTGGCAGTGACTGTCTCAAGTTCAGTTCATACGACCCCACAATCCACATGGAAGGTCTCAAGCCGAGAACAAAGTAGGGTCTTTACTAATTTGTTCCAGTTCTGTGGACGAAGCTGAATTGTGGCGTTTGTCGTTTCAGCTACACGGTGCGTATCCTATGGGAGAACGCCTACAGCCATCTGGAAGAAAAGGGAATGACTGTCAGCGCCGAGAAGCGCTTCACGACCAGTTACGGCTTCCCATCGGCTCCTCGCAACCTTCGTGCAGTGCCCAGGACACCTGACACTGTTTGGCTCATCTGGGAGCTCCCTGAAGTACCTTCAGCACCCTACGAAGAGCTCAGATACAATGTGAGGCAATTACAAGCCTTTGACAATGTAGCTCATTAGAGCTTCACAAGTCCACTAAAACGCTCCTCCCGTTATATTGCAGGCGATTCAAACTAGTGACGCTCGCGTTGCTTCGGCTGTCAGCTTCGGCGGCGCTGACACTCGCCGCGAGGACGTCAGCTGCTCGCGCGCTCCCTGCACCTTCGTCGTGGAGACGCTCCAACCCAATACAGCCTATGACTTTGTGGTAATGACTGGACTGTTGATTTTTCCTTCCATGCGTCACGACAACTGAGCCGATCGTAACCTCAATGGTACAGGTCAACGCCTTCCACAAGGACCGGACAGAAACGAAGACGGAGGGTATGGACGAGTCGACCAGCGATAGCGTCAGAGTGGTGACCATGGATAGGCCTGGAGAGCTGAAGGCCACAGCGGAGAACTCCACAGCCATTCTACTCCACTGGACGCCCAGGAACAACTCACTGCTCACCTCCATCGTGCCCCAGTTTCGCGAGGTAAGTGAACGCGTTTCGCTTAGGTATGAAATAAGAAAGCGGTATTTCATAACTGAGCAATGGGATCCGGTCATCAGTGACTTGTTTTGCCAGTGACTAGGCATCTCTGGGACAGCTGTGTTAGGTACAAAACCTGTGCTCCGTGCAGTCCCAGTATCTATCTAACCTCAGGATGCGACTGACATCGGCTGGAAGGATGTGACAGACGGACGTTTCACCGTCGACGGCCCATTGGGGAAAGATCAGACCATTGTGTTGAATGAGCTCAATTACAACACCGTCTACGAGATTCGAGTGAGCATCACCTACGCCGTCAGTCTGCAGCTCAATGGGCACACCAACGACACCACTGCAACTTACCTCCAGAAACTGGATGGATCAGTGAAGACGAAAGGTATCTAAGCGAACTTTTCTTGATTATGCAAACTTCAGACGCGTTTACGGTGATCCAGGCGGCGGGGGGAAAGTTGTATGTAGATAAGCCTGAAAAGAAGCTTTAAACTGTTCTGAAATGGGTGACAGCAGGCCACTCATCGGTTCCTGCTTCGTTTGGATACAGACCTGTTTTCTTGCAGCCCAACCACCCTCTCCTCCCAACAACGTCGCCTGGAGCGCTGACTCCAACAGCGTTGTGGTCACATGGGACATGCCAGACAACGACGGAGGAGCCGCCATAGGTGGCTTCGCCGTTCAATACAGGTACATTTAGAAAGTCCTAATTAGAGCGGTAATCATTTTTGATACATATGTAACTCGGTCATATCGATTACCTTCTGTCCAGAAACCCGCCAGAGACCGAGTGGTCGCCAGCGGTTGTGTTGGAAGAGCAGACCTCTGAGTGGCGGCCGGACCAAGAGACCACTCAGAGTCTGCAGCTGAGCGACAAGTCCGAGTTTCGAGTGGCTGCCTACAACTCGGAAGGATACAGCTACTACGCAACCAAAGCTACAGGTGTGTAGAGTGTATCGCCAATGCATTTGCCGTGGTACCGTTAAGTTTTGAAACGTTTATATTTTGCTTTAGAAACATCTCTCGACGGCGCCACTCTGTTTTGGGTCGTGGTTCTGCTGGCCATCCTGGCGCTGATACTGCTCCTATTGTGCTGTACAGTGCTCGCAGGTGAGCGTGCATTGCTCCAGTGTCCACACACTGTGTTGTTTGTTCTACATCCAACATACTGTAACCCTTTAGTGTGGCGCTACCGCGTGGCCAGCAACGAGAAGGAAGGCAAGGTGCCTATGCGCGACTTTGTCATGGGCAATCTCCCTCCCGCACTTCCTCATCAGCAGTCTGACTTCGACGCACTGCGACAGATTCCCCCAGAGGAGCTCAGATGTAGGCATTGAAGTTGGACTCACCGGTGGCATATTGGGTGGGTACGGTACGGGCGCTTCCTCGTTTCAGCGCTCCCTCACGTGCCACGCAGCTGCATCACCATCGCCCGAATGTTGGGCAAAGGGGCCTTTGGAGAGGTGTTCGAAGGACTGGCCTGCAACCTGCCCAGAGTCGGTCCCAAAAGCGTCCGAGTCGCCATTAAGGTTGGACCTCAATCCTTCTCATCCACATGTCCAAGTCCAAGTCCAAGTTGACAAAAGAAGGTGGGTGAGTTTTTGTGTTTGTTGTGGGAGTTGGTTGGGGGTTGTGTTGGTGTGTGGGGAGGGGGAAGGGGGTGATGGAGTTGGGTCAGGGTCGTGGGGTGTGGTTTTTGTTGGGTGGGGTGTTGTTGTTTGGTTTTTGGGGGTGGCGGTTTTGTTTTGTGTGTGGTAATTGTGTGGGGTCTTGTTGTTTTTCTTGGGTGTTGTCGTTATTATTTTGTTGGGGATTTTGGTGTTTTTATTTTTTTTTTGTTTGTGTTTTTTTGTTTTTTTTTGTTTGGTTTTATTTTTGTTATTTTTTCTCGTCTCTTTGCTTTTTTTTGTGCCTTTTTGTGATGTGATTTTGTTGTTTTTTTTTTTTTAATTTTTTTTTGATTTTTTTTTTTTTTATAGTTGTTTTTTGTTTTTGTGTTTTGGTTTTTTTCTGTTTTATTTTTTTTTGTTTTTTTTTTTTTTGGGGGTTTTTTTTTTTTTTTTTTTTTTTTTTTTTTTTGTTTTGTGTTTTTGTTTTTCCTTTTCCTTTTGGTTTGCCGTTCTTTGTTGTTTTTTTTTTTTTTTTTTTTTTTTTGTTTTAGTTTTGTTTTTTTTTTGGCCTTTTTTTTTGCTTTTTGTTTTTGTTTTTTTTTGTTTTTGTGTTTTTTTTGTTTTTTTTTTTTGTTTTTTTTTTTTTGGTTTTTTTTCTTTTCCCCTTTCTTTTTGAGTTTTTTTGCTGGGGGGTGTTTCTTTTTGGGTTTTTTTTGGTTCGGGAGGGTTCGCGCCCTTTTTTTTTTTTTCGTGCGGGGGACACCAGTTGTTTCGTTTTCTCGCCGCGCTGAGGCGCGGCGAAAAAACCAGATCTAAGCCATTTTCAGACACTGCGCTCGGGCTGCAGAGATGAGGAAAGGGTCAAATTCCTGAAGGAAGCCATCATCATGGGGTTAGTTAGACGGTCATCACCCATTCTTTCCTCTCGAATGCTTCAAAATAGGGGCAAGCTGTGCTGAAAACGCAGCTTTTGATGGTTGAAACACTTCCACGCTTCAGAAACTTCGACCACGAGAACATCGTCAAGCTGTTAGGCGTCTGCCTGGAGCAGGAACCTCACTGGATCATCCTGGAGCTCATGGAAGGAGGAGATCTACTCAGCTATCTGCGATCCTCGCGACCATCGAAGGTGGAGCGGATGAATATTCGGTGTTCATCTTTTGTACACAGTGGTAACACGAAACACTACTGAGAACATGAGCATGAAACACACTTGCACACGGAGAATGTATAACCTCAAGTTGGTCTACTTCAGGTGATGCCATCTCAAGTCAGTCTCAAGGATTTGGCGGCAGTGGCGACGGACGTCTGTCGAGGCTGCGCTTACCTGGAGAAGCACCATCACGTTCACAGGGATCTGGCCGCCAGAAACTGTCTCATCTCCACTAGAAATCCGTCGCTAAGGGTCGTCAAAATCGGTAGGTGCAGGACGCTTGTTGAAGTATGTAGATATTCAATGGAAAAGGCACTGGAAACGTTCCGTTTCAGCTGACTTCGGTCTGACGCGCGACGTCTACGAAGAAGACTACTACAGGGTGGACGGTCAGGGCCTTCTCCCAGTCAGATGGATGGCGCCGGAGTCCATGATCGACGGCGTCTTCACTGCCAAGACCGACGTCTGGTAAGGATGTGTCAACGCAGCGCCAAGTACACCACTGCACTTATCTCACAAACAATGTCTGCGGCAGTCACCTTTTGGAGATCATTGCTTGCAAAATATCCACTCACAATTGCCACAGGTCGTTTGGAGTGCTTCTGTGGGAGGTGATGACGCTGGGGCAGCAGCCATACCCCGGGAGAACCAACTGGGACGTCCTCAACTACGTGCGCATTGGCGGTCGCCTCAAGCAGCCAGAGCACTGTCCACAGCCCATGTATGCGACATGCGTGAAAAGTCACTGTGAACATCTGAAGGTCCCATGTGAAACCTGCACTCTTCAGGTATGACGCCATGGTGGCTTGCTGGACCTTCGAGCCTGCAGAGAGACCGGAATTCGACCAGCTTCTGTCTAAACTGGAGTCAATGGGAGAGAGGGCGCCCTTCACCTCTGACAGCCCCTTCCCACCCACTCCCATCGCCCTCGACCCACCCTCTGACAACGAGCCGCGCAGTCACTCGGCAGACGTAGACACCTCCGCTGGAGGCTCTGTCAAAGTCTTCACCACCAACGCAAGCGCCGCCTTCCAGAGACATTACGACAGAAAAGGTGTGTGTAAGAGGACGCGGACAGTGCTACTACACAGACGAGAGTCTTGCAACAGGCTAACCTGCAAACTCTACAACATTTCAGCGGGCAAACAGGACGAAAAGGGCGCTGGTGGTGGAAAGGTGTCACTCTTCCGCTCACTAAGAAGGAGCAAGAAGAAGACTAAGCCAGCTCCACCTGTGAGTACAAGTGTTAAAATGTTTAGCATTAGCTTAATGCTCGACGCGGTGATGATACTGCTTGATATCATCGTCAGATGGCTGATTGACTCGTCTACCATTTTCTGTCCATTCAGCCATCGAAGGAGGAGCTGATGGGTTCGAGGCCAGCCAGCGCCACTTCCACAGCGAGTACAGAGGTGACACTGGTGACCGATCCTCATTCGAGGGTCTCGAGCGATCAGCGCTTCTCTTCCGCCTCCACCGCCAGACCCAACAGCACCTTCAGCAGTGGAGGGGAGAGCTATACCACCAACAGGGAGGGCTACGAGGTCCCTTTCTTCAAGGTGAGAATAAGTCGACGTAATTGGGCGAACTCTCCGCAAGCAACACGTGCTGTTATGCGCTTCTGCCAATCAACGTGCCGTTGTAACCGGTAACATGTGAATATCCAAGCACTAACACATTCGCTACACACCGTCTCATTAAGGATGCAGTGAAACATTTTATCGTTCTGCGTCATCTAAGTGGCGGTCTCTACCACAGGGAGTGACCAACGCCGAGAGACATCGTCGGCTGGACTCCAAGTGGCAGAGAGGGAAGGACGGGTCCCCGCCCAGAAAGGGCCGAGTACCCGATCCTCCCGTGGAGGGCGCTTCTAATCCCGCCTACTCTCCAAACTCCAGTGACGACTACGCAGGCGCCCTTTCTCCTACGACAACAGTGACCACCTACGCCCCAGGCTCCTCCATCTATGGGCCGAGGTCCCCTTCTGGAGGAGGATACGACAATGACGCCATGACAGGAGAGGAGCCAGGTCTGGACAGCGTCGTCGCTCCAGCTGGTCAACAGGGGTGAGTATGAATGTCAGGCAGAGATCACTGCGAGAACTACAATACTACAACACCTGGGTAGCTAGGTGCTTTATCAACTGCCTGAAACCTATTCAGCGGCCTCTACCAGCCGCACCGAAAGAGCAGCTCTGGTGCGCCCAAGCGCCAGGCGCCGCCTCCTCCCCCTCCAGCGGTGATCACAGATGATGGCGCTGTAGACCCCCTGAGGGGTCGTGGAGTGCCCGTATTCGTGGGCACGGCCAGTGGCGTCCCCACGAGGGCCAGCAGCGGCTTCGGCGAAGGAAGCAGCACGCGCTCTGGCGCTTCTTCAGCTGCCAGCACCCCCTTCAGAGCCGACTCTGGAATGGGAGAGGGCAGGGGAAGCGTCTACGCCGACTTGAGAATCCCTTCGTCGCCCACCAAACGACTCAGCGCCGTCAGACCCTCACAGGTCTGAGGGGCTACCGTACTTTACTCATACTTAGTTGTACAGTACGCTTGTTCTACAGTACGCTACAGTACTCTGTGCTTCGCGCAATGCGCCTTTCCCAATATCGCTCATTCCATTGTGACACCCTCGAAGCTCTCGACGCAAAAAGGTCAACATATTTTTACATGGTTGTGAAATGTGGCGCTTTCGTTACTCGGTTGTTTCGTCGTTGTAGTCGTTGTTGACAATATGCTGCGGCTGACTCGTCGATCGTTTGTGAGCCTCACTTCAACAGGTATACTGTAGGGCGTGGTTATTGAAAAGTATCTTCTGCGGGCTCCCAACCAACCGCTGTGTAGAATGCTAGAGATGTGATCAACCTGTTCGGTGAACAGTGTCGTTTGTGAAGTTCGCGCAACACATTCGCTGATGCTTCTTCGGGGTTGACTTACAAGCCAATAGAAGCGAATTTGTGTTAAAATGAATTCTGTGCTGCACATACAGTAGTGTTTTTGGGAGAGGTGTAGGGGCGAATTTCGTTGGGATGCCCTATACATGAACAACCCGGTTTTGTAAACTTGAGTTATGTATGGAGGAGTCTTGATTGGACAGTGCCACCGCCCAAGCTGGTCGAGAGGGCTTGTACGCAACAGAAGACGGGCAAATTTACAACAATGCTCACGAGTACGTACACTAGCCTCTTTACCCGCCGCCTGTTCAGCGGTCTTTACCAGCTAGCAGTTCGAACGATCGAAAGAGAAGTTCTGTCGCGCCCAAGCATCGGGCGCCGCATACTCCCCCTCCAGTGGTGGTCACAGAGGTAGGTGTTGGATACCCCATGAGGGGTCGTATTCGAAATACTTTTTTCGCCCGCCCTCAGGCGGGCGACACCATACGAGAGCTCGGCGTGCGTGCGTGCGTGCGTCCGTGCGTCTGTGCGTCCGTGCGTCCGTCACGCTCTCAGATCTCGGCGTTGGAAAGTCGTAGAGCGGAGATCTTGGGCTCTGCGGATAGGTCTCGACTCACTGATCATTAGTCATAATGGGTGTCGAGACTCAAAAATTTGAATTTCGCGAGTTACAGTAACCCGAAGGTCCAAAACGCAAAGCGGCTCTAACTCGCTCGTCTTACGTCGTAGAACGGCGATCGACACGTCAGGTGAAAGCTCTCGACGTGTTCTTTCATGCGTCTGCAAAACTTTTCTAAATTACGCAAACACGCACCGCGGAAAACGCAATTTTCGGCTTTTTGACGCTAAAATCGCTCTAACTCGCTCAACTTGCGTCGTAGAGAGACGATCTCGAGCTTTTTGGATAGCTCCCGACTCACTGATCATTTGTTCTCTCATTGGTCGAAACTCAAAAGTTTGAATTTCGCGAGTTACATAACTCGAAGGTGCAAAAGCACAAAACGGCTCTAGCTCGCTCGTCTTGCGTCGTAGAGCGGCAATCGACACGTCAGGTGAAATCTCTCGGCGTGCCCTTTCATGCAGCAGCAACAATTTTTTAATTACGCAAACACGCACCGCGGAAAACGCCATTCTCGGGATTTTGACGCTAAGATCGCTCTAACTCGCTCAACTTGCGTCGTAGAGAGACGATCTCGACCTTATTGGACAGCTCTCGACTCAGTGGTCATTCGTTCTCCCATTGGTCGAAACTCAAAAGTTTGAATTTCGCGACTTACAATAACTCGAAAGTGCAAAAGCACAAAACGGCTGTAACTCGCTCGTCTTGTGTCGTAGAGCCGCAATCGACACGTCAGGTGAAAGCTCTCGGCATGCTCTTTCATGCGGCAGCGATAAATCATTCAATAACGCAAGCACGCACCGCAGAATACGCCATTCTCGATATTTTGACACTAAGATCGCTCTTTGCTACATGCAGAAGTGCGACACGGTTCGATTGCTCGTAGTGTGCTGTTTTGTGCTCTGTCAATTGTTTGCATAAACTTTTACCAGTTTTTGTCACTTTTTTAAAAGCGTTGTTTGAAAGAGGGATGTTCTTGCTCTAAAAGCCAAATCGCGGGCGAAATCAATATTGCTATGCAATACCCTCTTGCGAAGCGGGGGCTCATGAAGCGGAGCATGCGGGCGATGAACTCTCGCACTCTCTGCTGAAAGAACGCAACTCTTTGCAAAGTCAGTCAGAATACAAACTCAACTTTTTAATACCGGAGCTTGTTTAGGAGCCACGGCGTGCTCACCATTGACGCGTTTCACAAACATAATGAGGGGTCCTGTCCTCCTAAGATCCTACACCAGCGTGTTACTTCTCAAAACTTTTTCTTGTGGCGTGTGCCTTCCGGCACCGCTAGGCGAAGCCTTGTAGTCGAACAGCAATATGCTGCAATAGTGCACGACAAGACGTTTCGTCTTAGGTTAAAACGTACGGATACACACTGGCAAACATTCTTGGCCATACTAGTGTATGGAGAATCCCGTGCACTGCAATCAGCTATCTGTGATTGCATTTATGTGTCAAGGTGCTCATCTGTGAAGATGGACGTCCAGCTGTGATTTGCGTACTTTTCGTCAAAATCTGTGATTTGCGCACTTTTCACTTTGACAATGCAATGCCTGTTTATCTGTGGCCAATCCATCCACTCTGCGCTATGCGATCTCCGGCAACACAAACCCAAAGACGTCTACAACATTATTCTCCAAATTCTGGTCGAATGCGGTACATTTCAAGACGGAAGACAGCAAACGTTGCCAAAACGGAATATTATCATCCATTCAATGAATTCCACTTGCTTGCGGTACCCATGCAACACAGCTCGCTTTCACAGGTTTACGTGTGTGTTTGTATCCGAGCTAATGAAGCAAATAAACTGTCCTTCGAGCTCTGATCAGTTCATACTAATCGAGCGGCGAATGTTACTCTTTCTTTGTGCCGTGAACTCGCCGTCTATGCTCCGTATGAAATCTTTTACACCCGTGCGACCGCTGTCCGAGTCCTCTGTCCATTATTAGACATATTAGACATCTAATAACAATAATCGCACAGCTCGTTGCGCCATTCGATATCACGCTTCTTCTCGACTGATACCATACCCGATCAGATCTTTCCTACTCAATGACATTGCCATTTGCTGTCCTGCGGCTTGTTCCATGCTTGGTGGACCCTTGCTTGCTCACTGCAACATCTTACTGCGTTGGCTCGTCAATAGCTGCGTGGTACCAGCAATTCCTTGATCCGACACAAAACCGGAACTGTCACTGTGATCGGAATTACTCTTTCGTTGCCTTTAAAAGTGTTTCACCAGCGAAGTGTGTAAGTTGATCGAAGAGAGTGGGTATAGCGCCCGCCGATACACAACTTTTCTAGCCGCGTGCGCACTAGTGCGCCGCCTAAGCTGAACACACTCAATTGAAGCTAGAGTCGACCGATTGCCATCCAGGAATACATGATGGCCTTATTCAGCGTTTAAACGGCCAGTGTCTCGGTTGCCTGTACATGTTTCCAGGGCGCGTTGATATAAACCAGGCCCGTAAACCATCCACATGCACACAAGTTGATGAATGCCCAATCCATGGATTGACATCAGAGTCTAGCTATGTTATATCATAATCAGTAGGTAGTAGTTGGTCTCACTTCAAATGGTTCCTATAGTGACAAATTGACCAATAACAGTCTCTTGCTGGCTTGAAATCTTCCTGGACTAATTCTCACTCTCGCTTCGCTTCTTCCGAATAAAGGTAGGCCGGATGGGGGAAAGGGCCAGTTGGGGGCGGCTGCCACCATTGAAGGGTGGCTGAATGGGCGCTTGGCTGCTCCAGCGGGCTCTGCTCCACTTGCATCTGATGCAGTTGCCTCTGCTGCTCCAGTTGACGCTGCAGCTGCAGTTGGCGTTGCTCCAGCTGACGCTGTTCCACTTGACGCTGCAGCAGTTCACGCTGCTCCTGTTGACGCTGGCGCTCGCGATAGGCTGCGGCCACCCCGCTGTAGTGCTCGCGATGGTAGTTTATGTACTCCAAGAAGCGCCTAAAGGTACCACGTGAACGTTTTGTGAAGTCATGAACAACAGATCGACAATAATACTGCAGTAGTACCGACAGGTAGACTACGATGGCGAATATTGTGATGCGCGTGCCTGCAAGGAATGTAATACACTACAATGCGCATGCACGCAAGGCTACACTTCAATGGATGTAGTGCACTACAATATAATGCACCGAAAAGTTGCACAGTAGCTGTCAAAAGAGCCAAAGTTGGGACCGACTTGTGCTGCAAGAGGGCGCCTTTTGCGCTGAAGTAGCGACTGCAGTTGACGACGACGACAACGCCGTAGACCTGGGCACCCACGGCCGCCAGTGTCAGAGCCCCGATTGACGCCAGTGCGACACCTGACAAGTAAGAGTTTGAAGCGTTTCAGTGTGGTTTAAAAGAGGCCAAGTATTCGCGGGTGATCGATCGTCCCCGCAAATCGATACTGCCGTGCTAAAACGAGTCGTATGGTTCATTCGTCTCGAAGTTACCGAAAGTGTGCTGCTGCGCAGTTGAAGTCAGTCCCAGCTGTTGCGGCGCGAACGACGCCGCTGCTGCGGTGAACAACGACAGCGACCCAACTCCGGCAGAAACGAGAATGGTGATTCCCTAAAGAGATCCCCGATCAGTTGCCTTTGTTTTGCCCAGGGGACGGTGCATTCTCGAAGTGTTAATTTTAAAACAACGTTGTGCGAGATGAGGCCCACATGAACGGAAGAACAAATCGACCCACCATGCATTAGCAGATATCCGTATTAGCACACCAAGCAGGCGCAACGTCGTTGCTCAAACGTCTTCTTCTTATATGCGTCAAGTGAAGTATTTGCACCACACCTGGGCAACGAGGAACGGAACCAGGAGCGCGGCGCTTTCGGTGCAGAGCCCGGCAAGTAGCGCGCCAACCGCCGCGAACCCTGCCACGCCCTCTACCACCAGCATAGGCCTCATTGCCGTCTTCATCTTCTCTGGATTGGCCAGCAACTTGTGGTTGTCGCCCACTCCATCGAGGGTGGCCCACTTGTGCAGTTGCGCATGATCTCCAACGAACTTTGAAGAGAAAGACGTTGGATCGGCGACGTGAGCCGCTACCGCCAGCTGCACGATCAGCAACGTGGCGTGGATGGCGCCCACCGCCGCTGCCCCAACCTGAATCGGTGGCCGCAAGTTTTGTCTACCGTAATCCACAGTTGCAGACTGCTACAGTACCAACCTTGGGCCCCAGCGCGCCGCAGAAGACGTTGAATCGCGGGTCGTTGAGCTGCTCATCTCCTTCATTTCTTGCGAACGGCTTGCCAATGGCTCTGGCGACTTTCTTGACCCCGCGATACGATTGGCGAACGATGAAGCTGATCAGGTTATAGGCAATTCGGTCAGGCAAGCACTGACAAAGCGTCTTCTCCAGCAATATGGAGCACATGTTCGCTGCCTACATACCAGTGTTGTTACACCCCACTTGTGCAGTTAGCAGCCCAAGAGAGCTCTCACATGGGTGTGCCGCCTGTGGCACAGCTGCTGCGAAGCTTCGAACTGTACACCCTGCGCTGATAAGCACTCCCTGTTCCTCCCACCCTTCAACCACTAGGCTCTAGGCACCCTTCCCCCCCCCCCCCTCCCCCCTTCCACCCTAACTCATATCTGCTCTGCAGCTTGCCCCTATCTTCCTTACAAGACTCTAGTGCATACGTGTAAGCGCCAAATGGCCGGGGGGGGGGGGGGGGGGGGGATATAGGACCCCTCGGGGGGGGGGGGGGGGGGGGGGTCAAATGGCCGAAACATTTTGCCAAAAAGTACCAACAGGTAAGAAAATTTTGAAACAATAGGCCAAAAGTGCCAAAAATCGCTTGGTTTTGGTCAAAAACGTCCTATAGCGCCGTAGGCGTAAAATTTTGCTATTTTCAAGCGCTGCAGTCAAAATTTTTGCCAATTTTAAGCGCCGCAGGCGAAAAATTTTTGGAAGTCTAGGGGGGTCATTTGAGGAAGGCGGAAGGGGGGTACACCCCCCCCCCCAATACCTCCCCCCCCCCCCATACCCCCCCCCCCCCCTCCCGTTTACACGTATGCTCTAGTGGTAGCCCTGAACTGCAAATGCGCAGTTTCGGTCTGCGCTCGCAATTCCTTCTTGCAAACCACTCAACGGCCGCACGTACCAATGAGCAATTCCAATGCACAACAGAAATGGGCTGCGTGAAACATTTATTTGAATACCGTTCGCCTTCTATCCTCCAACACTGCGATTAGCAATGTCAGGCTGATTGCTCCCATTGCGACCTACAACCAGTCTGAAAAGCACACAAGGATGGCAACTGTATAATAGCCATCAATCTGAAAGACAAATGTGTAACGTTACTAGAGTGTAAAGTGGTGCGCCGACCGACTTGGCTTTCCGGCGATCTGGGCTGGTCGCACGTCCCGTAGGGTTGATCCTTCGGCGCCACCTGGGACTCGACGTCACACTCGTTATTCAACCAACATTCATGTGCACCACAGTACCACCCTTGTCGCTTACTGTGAACTAGCCGTTCCTTCCCGTTGCAGAAGAATTCCTGAGATCTGAATACCATGGAATGTAGTCGTCAATGGCCGCAATGTCCTGTTGCATGATCTGTCCTGTTCAAGGTCTGTCCGTTGCAAGGTCTGTCCCGTTGTGAGCCAACGGCGCTGGTCGCCTCGCACGCGCGCCGCAACGTCCGCCCTGTTCATTGTCAAGGTCTGACCTGTTGCAAGATTTGCCCTGTTGCAGGGTCTGTCCTACTGCAGGGTTTGTCCTGTTGCGACCCAACGGTGCTGTTCGCCTCGCGCGACCATCCTGTTGCCACGTCTGTCCTGTTGCAAGATTTGTCCTGTTGCAAGATTTGTCCTGTTGCAAGATCTGTCCTGTTGCAGGGTCTGTCCTGTTGCAAGATGTGTCCTGTTGCAAGGTCTGTCCTGTTGCACGATCTGCCCTGTTGCAAGATGTGTCCTGTTGCAAAATCTGTCCTGTTGCAGAAGGTCTGTCCTGTTGCAAAAGTTTGTCCTGTTGCGAGCCACCGGCGCTGGTCGCCTCGCGCGACGATCCTGTTGCAGCGTCCTGTTGCAGAAAGTCTGTCCTGTTGCAAGCTAATGGCGCTGACTGCCTCGCGAACGCGCCGTACAAAGCAGCGCGCAAAACAAATGCTAGAGAGCGGGCCGATTGTCCAGTTGCAAGATCTGTCCTGTTGCAAGCGAAATAGTCGCTGAAGCGGCTTGAATTGCCTGCGCGAGCATTGTCGTATTGTTCGGCTCTGTTGAATTGCACATCGCAAGGTTCTCTGCTGTACCGCGCACTGCCGCACTGTTCGCTTTTGCAAGGCTCTGCTACCGTGCGTTGCCGTACTGTTCAGGCAAAGCCTGCGTTGAAGGCTGGCAGCAACAGGCGACGCTGGCCGTGCAGCGATTGATTCTCTGCGGCCGATCGATCGAAGCGAGCGAGCTTCTCTGCGGGACGCCGCTGGCGTCCTGCTGGCTTCCTAGCGCGTGCGTGCTGAAGCTTGGCGTGGCGAAGTGCTAGCGAGGCAAGCGCGTGCTGAAGCGTCGCGTGGCGAAGTGCTAGGAAGGCGAGCGTTTCGGACGGACACTACACCTAGCTAGCTTAGTAATGTAGATGCTTGCACTAAGCCGACAGCGGCGGAGGTCAGACTGCCTGCATAGGGCACTGAATTCGCGCCGCACTGCACTTGAATGAGTCGATAGATCTTAGGCGCACTCACGGTCGCTCTTCAGTTGAAGAGGAGAGAATGCTGACGCAGTCTACGCCTGATTGATGTTGCGCGCTTTCGATTTATTCATGTGACACTCGAGACGACAGCAATACTTTGCTGCATATGTACTCCATTCATGACTTAGTGCGCAATGAGAAGTGAGTTTTGAATTGATGGAATTCGCATGGCAACACCATCCGAAGATGCTGGACGGGCCGGTTTTGCATCAGGTTGTTTGCACGCTCTCTAGGCTTTGTGTGCGCTTGGTTCGTATTGCACCTAGCTGATAACAGGGCGACCCACTGAATGCCCAAGCAAACCTACACGAAAGAGGAGAGGAACAAGGCTTGACTGGATTACGGGCGTCTAGTTCTCGCTAGATGACATTACATGCGTTGGGTCTGCAAACCGCTAAATTTTAAGCAGTTGAAAAGAAGAAATGGATTCCAAAAGTCCAACGGAGAATATTTTAGCCAGCAAATTCACCGGCGAATTTGTGGCCGAAAAAATCAACGCAGAGCTGGGAACGGATTTCAAACTGAGTTCATTCACTGCGAAAGAGATCGGAGCCGGAATCGGCTTCATGTCCGACATACTCAAAGTTGAGCTGAACTGGGAAGATGGAACGGACGATGGTGCCCCTCGCAGCGTTGTTCTGAAGGTGGGCCTTTGGTATTTTGCTTATAATCGTGACTTTTCCATCAGTTTTTTTTGTCAATCTATACATTACATTCATATTTTTAATATTATATTTTGCTTCACTTTGCTTAACTTCACTTGTTTTCCCCTATATTTTAATTTATTTTAATTTATTGCTCTATTTCATTTTATTTTGTTTGTTGTATTGTATTGTATACTCTTGAGTTTTAAATTTAGTTAAATTTAATTTAATTTAAAATTTTCTTATTTCTCCTTAGGTTCCCGGCATCGACCACGCAATGGAGAACTTCGCCAACGTCCAAATGACCCAGGACATCCCTCTCTATCGCAAGCTCTTCGGCGTCGTCTTCCTCAAAGTCAGTCGGGTTCTACTGCAGGCCACATGGAGGGTGAAAGCTCTGCTCTGGGGAGGCGGAGGCGAAGCCAGCAGCGATGGAAAGGTGGCCATGAGTGCAACGGACGAGAAGATGATGGCTGACGGCATCACGCAGTTCCTGACGCACGGCCACAAGACGGAGATCAACTTCTACCGGATGTTCAAGGACGACCCCCCTGTCGCCATGCCCAAGTCGGTGATTGGGTTTGAGCATACGTGTAAGCGCCAACCGGCCAGGGGGGGGGGGCCGGGGGGGGGGGGGGGGTATAGGACCCCTCAGGGTGGGGGGGTCTGAGACCCCTGGAGGGGGGGGGGGGGTCAAATGACCAAAAAATTTTGCCAAAAAATTATCAAAAAATAATAAAATTTTGAAAAAATAGGCCAAAAATTGCCAAAAAACGCTTATTTTTGGTAAAAAACGTCCAAAATATAGCGCCGCAGGCGAAAATTTTGCTATTTTCAAGCGCCGCAGGCGAAATTTTTGCCATTTTTAAGCGCCGCAGGCGAAAATTTTTGAAATTTTAGGGGGGGGTCTTTTGGGGAAGGCGGGAGGGGGGTACCTGGGGGGGGGGTATGGGGGGGTACACTTTCGGCTAGGGGGGGGGCTTACCCCCCCCCCCCCCCCCCCCCCCCCCCCCCCCCCCCCCCCCCCCCCCCCCCCCCGGTTACACGTATGGGTTTGAGCGCAACAGGCGGAATGTTCATTTTGAGCGGTGGGGCGGGGCCTAGTTGGGGGGGGGGGTGGGGGAGGCTCCGACAATGCTCCCCACCCATAAACACTATTACTCTCCAGGTTCTACTATGGTCTTGACTGGTTCCCCTCTCAGGGGAAGGATGGCATCATCATAATGGAGGATTTCTCCGACAGAGCCACAACAGTTAACGTCGCCGAGGGACTCAGCCTTGAACAGGTATGTCTGTTCCAGGACCGTTCCAAACTTCTGAGTAGGTACATAAGTTGGCCTGAGGTATGTACCCTGCTACCGCAGAGTCGAGAGGTGATATGTCTCAATAACAACAAGGAGAACTGTTGCACATGGACTATATAAAATAGATCCACTCCCTATGGCGTACTGGGTTTGGGGATAATTAACTTTGGCTCTGCATGTGTTCACATTTCTTAGATATACGCGGTGATCGACTCACTGACGTCGCTGCACGCGCGGATTCTGCAAATGGACGAAGAAGCGTGGCTGTCCAAGTTCGAGCCCATGAAGTTCGAAGACGAGTCCTTTGCGGAAATGATGAAAAATATGGCGAACAGTCTGGTGAAGATGAAGCCCGAGTGGTTCAAGACGCTGATCGCGAGGATTCAGGACCGGTTCAAGGTTGCCAACTTCGAGAAGCACCTGCTGAGCTTCAAGGAGTTTGGTGAGAGTTTGAAAAATGGGCAGCATTGTAATTCCGCTGCTCCTTCACTACACTGTTTGAAGGTATCCCACCCATTATGGTCCACGGGGACATGTGGACTTCGAATATTCTCTTTGTCAAGACTGAAGCCGGTACGCCGGGAAATGAGGTCGCAGCCATCATCGACTGGCAGATGGTCAAGCCTGGGTGAGTCTCCCGAGAAAATGTTTCAGATTAGTAATAAAGCCGTTATACTTTTTGTCATGATTTGGTTGTATAGGCTGCTCACCCTGCGTACGAAGCACGTTAGTCGACCCCGTGATACAAGTGCTAGAAATCAGTGACGTGTGGTATAGATTGAAAGGGTGACATTGTCTATCTGCAAATATGTAGTTCTACCTACACTACATCGTCTTCACTACCCCCTCCCAGATCCATAATGGAAGACCTGAGTCGGATCCTGGGCAGCTCAGTGGACGTGGAGTTGCGTCGACGAGAGACACCCGCTCTGCTGAAGTTCTACCACGAGTCTCTGACGAAGAAGCTAGGCGGGGAAGCGCCCTTCACTCTGGAGTCAGTGACGAAGGCCTACTGGGGGGTGCTCCCGTTCAGTGCCATGGGTCTGCTGTTCGGTGTTCCCCTCTGGGCCAAGATGGAGTCGGTGGTGGGTAAGAAGGGAGTGGAGGAGAGACACAACTATAGGGTGGAGCAGCTACTGAGCAGGGCCAGGGGTATGGTCGAGGACTGGCTCGAGTCGGAGGAGAAGGAGAAGGAGGAGGACAAGGGACAAGAACAGGCAGAGGCAGAGGAGTAGAGAGAAAGTGTTTCACGCTTTTATTTAAGGAGACAGCTTCCGTTTGTATTGCAATATTGACTCCTGGCCGACGATGATGCCTCCTGTCACTACGCCTCGATGCACCGTTTGTCGGTCGCTGGCTCAAACAGGAAATCTGTCAGAATACGCGGATGTTATTCCTTTGAGTGACGGTCTCGGTAAAAGGGTCGTAGATACATACCACGTCCACCTAGGAAACACACGTAGTCTTTCAACAATGCTCGACACCAGAAAACATTCGACGGAGCGTGCTGAAGACTATCAGATGGCAATCGAACGTTGCCACGGTTCGTTTAGAGACCTATGCAGCCACTTCACACACTGTAGCCGAGATGGTTCGTTTTGCAGTGACAGAAGGTCGAAGAGTGGCAGGACTGAGGTTACATTACTCTTATAGCGGCATGAAAAGCTGAAGGCGCCAGAACAGAAGCAGCTGAAGTCTGCTAGCCACAACAAAGCATTCGATTAAACAACAAAACGTGAATAGGCAGTGACACACGCAGCGTACTTATATCATACGAGGCCGTTCTCTCAGCTCCATCCGCTGGTCAGCTTGTGAAATGTCTCCTCGTCAAGTGTCTGACTGGACTCTTTGTTGCGCAGTGACATAAAGATGTAGCCACCGATGAACTCGTGCACCACCTGTTGTGAAAAGGTCAGAGATGCAATTAGTCCACTCTGAAACTAATTCGCACGGAGATGGAATGCCAGTGTAAATGCAAAACGGTACCTTGCAGTCTGCCGACACTGGCTTGAATTCCAAGTCCTCTCCTTCGAACTGGACCTAAACCAGAGGAGAAACGCATCATCAATCCTAATAAGCCTGCTAACCAAATACAGTCAATCAGATTGTATAATGGACAGCAGTCACTACAGCATTCGGCAAACGTGGGTCATAGATGCCCAAGACAAAACATTTTCGCCACTTAATAAGGCAACTCACGAGGACGTGTTTGATCTCCCAGTTGACGTGCCACTTCTTCATGTTGGTGAATCTCCATGTCTTCAGGGAGTCCCCAGTGTCCATGTTCATGCGCATGAGACGATTGAAGGCCACCGCCATCAGCTCCAGCTTCTTGCCCCCTCGGAAGCGCACGATGAAGTAGTGGGTGCCTGCATTCGCGCATTGGTACACAAGTGCAGTGGAATGTGCCAGGAAGCACTGTTCAAGATTCCCTATTTCAGTGGAGTACGTTAGTCGTACCGAGCTCAGGCAGCGCTTCCCATGCCCTGATGTACTGCATTTTCGCCTCCGTGCAGCTGAGGTTCCTGGCGTTGGCGTGCGCCTCTCCAATGCGCCTCACGTGCTGCAGAGGAGAAGGAGAATCATTTGAGCTTTATAGGATTTATGATAACGCAGTTAGATTAGTGGTAGCTACGGCCTCTACTTGAAATTTACTGTACCTGCTGTCTGTTGGCCCTGCGGCAATATCTGAGTGGGAGGAAGTCTTCAGGGTTCAAATCTTGTGGGGTTGGCGGTCCCTCCCTCTGGGGGGTCTTCGGACGGCCCCCACCGGTTGTGGAGGCGCTGGGAGGCTGCTGCATCTGCAGGAGTTTCCTCATGGACTCCACCTCTGCCTGATAGCCAGCGTCGGCCATTGTCTTCCCTCTAGCGGCCAACTTGCAGGCAGCCATCCACTTGATGTACTGCTGCTCCTGAAAAGGCGACGATGGTAGTAGTCAGATGTTTCACTCTCGATATTTGAGAAGGCCTTCTATTACTCCACGCAGTACAATGAACCCTTCGCCTTTATAAACGACAATGATTCGAAACGCACCGAGTCACAGCGCAGCATCAGTTCTGTCATTCCCTCAGCCGAAGGGAGCAACAGCTTGATGGTGTATTTGCCTTGGGCCAAGTTGACGTCGGGAGTAACTTCGCAACCTTAAGGGAGTGGATCCATTCAGCAAGTAGAGAAACACAAGATGTCAAAAGTCGAACACTGACCCACCCTTCATGAGGTATCGTCCCTGGGCCGGCCCGTGGGCGTCCTGTACTGAAGGGTAGTAGCTGAGGTAGAGGTCGCGGAAGGTGAAGAAGGACCTCTTCCACGACTTCAACGTCAGCTTCTTGGGCCTGCACATGGCAAAAAGGGGTGCTTTCTTTCACGCGACCACTCCACAAGCGGCACTATATCACCCACTTGAAGTACTTGAGGTACTCGGCCAGCTCGGGAACCTTGGTGATGTCCTGTCTCTGAGTGGCGGCGGCGTCCAACTGACTCTCCAACTCGTCCAGCATCAGCTCCACGTCGTTCCCACCACCCTCCTCCTCGGAGGGACGCTCAGGCTGCCCAGTCATCAGGTTGGCTTGCAGCTGCACAATGGCAGAATAGAAATGATTCTAATGTTGGGCAAGCGAAGGACAAACGAGCCGTCGAGTCTCCGAAAGTAGAGATTCAGGCTTTGCAGTAGAAAACTCCGTCGGAGAGAATTCACAAGCAAAATGTTTCACATGAGCTTCAAGTTACATCATAGATGTCAGTTCTCTAGTGGATTTTATCCATTGTGAACCTGAAGCCCAGCCAGCATGTAGGCCTCCTCCTCGGTGCAGTCGATCTCCTCCAACAGAACCGACCACTTGGCCTGCTCGAACAGCTGGTTCACGCGCACTGGGTCGTACTGAATTGAGTCAATTGGCTTGGATTAAGGCGACGTTTGCGACTGGTTTAGTAAACCAGTCTTAGGCCACTAGTACTGCCAGTGAAACGCTTTGCAGGTAAGTGCGTATGCAGTCACCTTGGGGTTGAGGTCGAAGAAGGTCATGAACTTGAATCTCAGCAGCACCAGGTCTCCCTCGAACACCCCCTGCTCCATCAGCGACCTGCAGTTGCGTGCCAGTATTGGAACCTTTCACAACGAGAAGTTTTTCATAATCCAAACCTCGAGGAGTCCAGCCATCCTCTGTTTAGAGCGGCCTTTTGCTCGAAGTTCTGCGGCCTGAAGGCGGTCGTGTTGACCGCTTGAGGGGGTATCTTGGGCGTGTGGACCAGCTGGGGATCGAACTGGTCCGAACTCAGACCGTCACCCCAACTGCTGCTCGTCAGCAGTGGAGAGCGCTGGTAAGGACTTGTGGGGAAGCCGTCGACCGCAGAGGAGCCGTTGGTCGCGTGCGAGGGCGACAGGGTGGCTGACGCCCCAGGGCCGGACATCTGAAGTACGGAGAGAATGAGTGTTTGTTGACGTGAAATGGAACTCAGAAGGTTTCACAGGCACTACAAAGGGAAGCTCTTGCACAGTACTGTTACTTCGGTGTTATTGTCGGTTTGTTAGCAGGACGACGATTAGCCATTCCTCGGGTGAGAACAGTCTCACCGCTTCTCCGGCCGTTGCGCCCCTATGTGGCAAGGTGGCCGCCCCTGGCCCAGGGCTGCGGTGCTGCGGGAAGCCAGGAGAGTGGGCTCTCCCTCCGGGGGAAGACTGGGAGACGTTTTGGACGCTGGCAAAGATGGGCTGCTGTCTCTTGAGGGTGCCTGGGCCGGGCGGCTCAGCCCCGACTGGCTGTCTCAGCACAGGGTCGTTTTCGAAACCGAAGCCCCTTCTCAGTTGGTCTGGGCTGATGTAACGCTTCATGGAGAGTTCCTCGGGTCGCCGAATGCCTGAAAGAGGAAGATGTTTCAGTTGGATTACCTAAGAGAGATACTGGGTCTGTTCTTTGGTTAAGAAATGCAGTTATAATAGATGCATTTACCGAGCTCCTTGCAGAGGTCGATGACGGCGTTGAAGACGGGCCTGGAGTAGTCGAGCTTCACGTCGATCATCTGCAGGTCTGGCAGCTGCACGCGTGCCATCTTGTGCATGGGCGTGAACTCCAGCTCGCTCTCGGCCGTCAGGCCAACCTGCAATATAGCACCCATCTACGGCGTAAACACCACAGAGTTAAGAATCGCCTGACGTCAAACCTGGTCCAGAGTGGAGCGAGTGTGCGTCAGCCATTGGCGCTTCGCGGGCCACCAGAGGGCGTGGTCGGACCAGTCGCGCGACACGTCTGAAAGAGTTGCGACTGTTTCAGTGTCGTCATATATTGTCTCAGCAAGAGTGAAGGAAACAATTGGTAAGTCGCAATACAGGCAACATTCGGATTCATTGCGTCGATCTCCTCCCATGCTACGTATTTTGCGCCTTACAAGATTTCCAGACTCTCCCTAAGTAACCGCAGCTCAGCCTGGCCCCCCCCCCCCCCCCACTCTACCCAGCGCCCGCAACGAAGTGCCTTGTTTGTCTGTGCAGCAGTAGTGCGCACGGCAGCCAAGCGGTGACTGGACGGCCCCACTCGCAAGATCGCCCCTCTGTTAGCCGTCCCCAAAGAGAAGGGAAGCAGAAGGCATCTTTCTCCGTTACCAGCGCCCGCCCGAAAGGGCAATGCGTTAGAAAGGGGGAACAGCGGCGCTTTCTTCGCCTCGTTTGGCAGCGACCCTACCGCCTACAACCCAGCTACTATGCAGCAGAGAGCGAGACGTCTGGCACTGGCACTGCACAGCGATCCTTCTAGGAGCTAGGCCAGGAAAAGACCCTCAGATGCTCTTTGAAGCGCAGAGATTAGACGGGAGAGCAGTCTATACTGACACAAATAACATAGGGTTCGCGGCTGGCGCTTGCAGTGGATACCAAGAGGAGATGGAATTCAGGCACTTGCACGGCAAAACGAGGAGCACTCGATCACACTCAAAGGGTAGACCTCGGCATAGTACGTTAACACATCTGGCATCCGAATTGCTCTTCGGTTGACGAGTACTCAGATTTATCAGGCCTGTGAAACGTATGGAAGCAAACCTCGCCAAGCGGTGCGCAGTTCAAAACTTCATCGCATCACATGTGTTCCTGATTGTTGATTCAGCGAATCTGAGGCAAACAAAACACACAATTGCAATAGCCCTGGAACCAGGTCCACCTCAGCCTACAGTCCTCACCCAGCCCACCCAACCCCGCCCCCGTCCCTCAACCCCAAATCGTATTTCGAGTGGGAGCGTGGAGTGTCACTGACGCCTGTCATATGGCTACATCCGGAGGAGCTGGCGCTCGCTCGTCCACCGCCGTCGTCTACTCACCGATCTCCTCCACCAGCTGGAGCATGAGGCCGCCGATGTGTTTGTCTCCGCGCACGCGCAGCTGTCGGGTCACGCGCATGTCGGTCACGTGGACGCTGAGCAGCCAGCTGGCGTCGCCCACCACTTGGCGACCGCCGGCGCCGCCGCCGCCCAGCAGCACTGCAGACGGAGAGCTGACGGAGGCAGACATGTTTCCTACCTGGTTTTAGGGTAGGTAACTCTCTCTCTCGATGTGGGATTGATAGCCTCAGATACGGTGTGTGACAGAAAAGAAAGTGTTGCTCTGGTGTGGCAGTGAGCAATCTCCGAGTTCGGATGCCTAGAAGCCAAGCCAAACGAAAGGCGTTTCGCGTCGCTTATAAAGTAGACGCGTATAGCGTGTACAGCGCTCTCCGCTTGTATTGGGTCGGTATTACTCATACGGTGTCTCGCTTGGGCCGTTGTATTCTGCGCAGCGCCGCTGTCGAGAATTGTCTCTACCGTATTCCGCGGAAGAGAAGACCGCACATTCTGTTGCGTTCTTTCCATTGGTTGCTTTGATTAGAGGCGTATGTGTGAAAGACGGCACAACAAACACTTCAGCAAAGCAGATAGACGATAAAGCACTTGTGCAAATCACCCGCATCACTTCTCGATTTGACAGAAGCTACCTACTGTACATACAGGGACGAAATCAAAGCGAGAAAGCCCATGTAGCCATGCCAATCACCCGCATTTCTTTTCGATTGCACTTGCCTAACGCAGCTGTCGAGAATTCATTCAGCTGTCACTTTTCGTGCCCATGCACCTGCAGCACTTCTTTCCCTTTCGCTTCTTGCACTGCTTGCCGCCGCTGTAACCCTCGCACGTCAAGTCGTTCTCAGGATGGCACGTCCCTGAAGCGAAACATTCTGGAAACCATGCTATGTATGTTATCTAACCCGCTCTGCAACGAAAACAATTGCAGCATACAACGTCTAAGTACCGCAGTTGAAACATTTGTACGTATAGCCCACCGTGGCCGCCGTTCCATTTGGAGCTAGTCAGTGGCATAGTGGCTTCACCGGGGTCGGGAGATCTTTTTGATCTACTTATGCATCTTGCGGACGCTGCGCTGATAAAGATCGCCAACGTCAGACCGAGGAAACACCACCAAGCCAGATTTGACGACGCCATTCTCATCTCAGTCAGCTTCGGTGATATGAATACAATTCGAAGGAACAAATGCGGCCATGCAAGATCTATAGCTGATTGGAAGCCACGTTGCTCGGCGCATGTTTTGACTCCGCTGGCGGTCGCACGCCTTGTGATTGGACGTCACAGTCTGCGGGATTCTTTTCCCGTGACGCACTCGATTACGCGCACGCGGAATGCGCTACCGATCGCACGCAACGCGCATCATACGAGCGCCCAGATCAGCCCACAGATCGATTACAAACACTCAGGCTTTTGTTTGGGGTGGGGATTTTGGGCGCTTTTAATAAATCGCTTTGCGCTTTTAATAAAGTCACGAAGCGCTTTTAAATGGCAACTAGCGCTTTTAATTTGCCACGACATCTTTTGCTTGCCGCTCTTCGGAAATGGCAGGAGGCGCTTTTAAAATGGCAGAACGCGCTTTTGAATGGCGTGTTGCGCTTTTAATTCCTCCGGCAGTATTCCCCTGGACTTGACGCGGTGGAGGAGCGTATCGCTGTTTGCGCGACAGGGCAAAGCAGGGAAGGGGCTCAGCCGGCCTAAGCAGGAGGTGAATTATATGGAGGAGTGTTTATTCCACTTACAGTTTGCACTAAAACTCGGTCGACGTCGCGCCTGGCGGGTCTCAGCTGAGGCTTAGCGCGACCACCAACTTCAGGGCGCGCTCCGCGCGCCCTGAAGTCGGTCACCGGTCGCGTTAAGCCTAAGCTTCGACCCGCCAGACTGCGACGCCGACTGACTCTTGTGGACTGTGGGCGCAGGGCGAGCCTAAGCATAGCCTGAATTCAAAGGAATATACGTTGTCAAGGGATAGCAATGTGTTCAATCAAGCAATGCGAATGTTGGACATCCAAGTTACGTGAATGCACACAGAATGCAACGAGAAAGTCATTCATTCAGTGCGCTCGCTTTTATCCCCACCGTCTGCCTTTTGGTTGACCAGCGGCACGGCTCTGCAGCTTCCACGGAATTAAAAGCGCCAGTTGCCATTTAAAAGCGCATTCTGCCATTTTAAAAGCGCTTCCGGCCAAATTAAAAGCGCACCGCTGCGTTTGGCGGCCGCCAGAAATTAAAAGCGCAAGATGCCAATTAATAGCTGGACGTGCCATTTAAAAGCTGCAAATATTTATCCCCTTTTGTTTGGTCAATCGTATGTCTATGTGTATGAATTGCCGGAACGTCATTCAATACAGTTGATAACCACAAAATGTCTACTGATTGTCACATGAGATCACATTACAACAGCTGAAGTTTCACACTCCTCCCAGCGTTGACAGCAGCCTGCGTTGCAGAGAGGAGAAGAACTCGTGACAGTAAGGGTGGATGTCGCGCAGTTCGCAGCCCCTCCTCTGACAAATGCCGAAGAATTCCTCAAGACTAGGCCTGCGATAACGCCTGCCTAAAAGCGGACACAATTTGATATTGTTTAATTCAAACGTTGGTAGTCAAATTGAATGTTTAAAGGGTCCAGATTAAACATCGAAATTTGAGCTGCTGACATTCTCATTCTGCGCAGAGCTGTCACTGCGCCTAGTCACCGGATCGATATCATAAATAGAACTGCCAGCGTTTCACCATGGGTATGAAAGTAGGTACCAAATCACGCGTGATGGTGGATTGCTTCCTGTGACCCTACTGCTGAATACAAAGTGTTGTTGCGCGTGTTTTGGCTTGTCCCGTAAAGGAATCAAATTTCGGCGCGTCAAATCACTTGAAAAGATTCTTCGCAGCTGTCACCTTCCAAGGTCACGGTCCAAAACCCCCGAAATGAGCAACATCTGTTGCCCAAAATATATTCTATTTTCAAATTCGCCGAATTTTTTGAATTCTCCTTCTCTCACCGTTGACGATGATGGGCGCCGAGCGCTTCCTCCGACGCTTGGCCAAGCAGACGGACATGAATGCGCTGAAGAACTGTCGCCTTTGGAATCTGTGCCGGCCAAGGGGCGCCAAGAATCGGATAATTTGCCTAGACTCTCCGCCTTGCGAAGACAGTAGGACGACCGCTGTAGCTGCCGCACAAATGAGAAGTGAGCAGAAAAGAGGTCTCATCGCGACTTTGTTGCGGCGAATGTCTGAAAGCAGCGTTTTTATGCGACGAAGTTGTTTCCCAACCATGCAGCTTCACTACAGTTCACGAACTGAAATGCTTCGCAAGCACTATAAAGATTTGATATCGATGAGATCGCTAGTTGTTGAACAACAACCTCGAAATTCTGAAAGCCAATAGAAAGTCATTCGTTGACGCGCGACGGTGACGATTATATGCAGTAAGACATCGATCATCACAATCAAAGTCGGACAGCGTAGGAGGGCGAGAAGGCGAAGCCAAGTGCGCGATAGGAAAGGAAGGCCGATTCCGGCAACTTTCTTGTGAATGAGACTAAATTAGGCCTGCGCAAAAGGTCACACGTCATGTTCTTGCGTAGTCTCATCTTTGAACGGCAAGTCGGCCAGCTGATAAAGTGCAGCGAGCAACGAGGGCTAATGAGAGGGCGCATTCGTTATGACGGAAGCGTTGTAATTGCAACACTTAGCTATGCAGAGACGGTCGACAAGCACTATTTCTCTCACTCAAGCTGTGGAATATAAGAGACCGATGAAACATCAATCGGTTGGAAATTGATAGGTGAAGAATTAGAATGCACCAATCTCTGCCGAAACAACTGCGACGAGCCGACGAGACTTGCAGAAAACAACAAATGCAGGCTCAATGTCCCTGTGTTGAATAAAAATCGCCCGTTCGATTAACTTTCTGAACAAATAAGCCAACAACAAAATGCACCTCATTTGCTGGGAAACAATCGTATGATGATACTTAATCAACTCCTCGCTATGCCGTGCCATGGGTGTTTAGAAACGACAGAAGAAGAGCCGTGCCAGCCGCTCTCTAATCATACGAAGCGTACAGGTATAGCAATTTGTACCGTGATTACATATTGTGTCATGAAGACGCTCTGCCTGCATACATACATTAGATAGCGTTCTTCGGCGCTGACGGCAAACTGGTCAACTTATACCGTTTCCATGTCACTTCCGCTGCAATAACATTTGCTCACACAACTGTTCGAATTTTGCATTCGGAGTACTGACGGGGACAATCTAACAAATACAAACATTCTGGCTGCACGATTGTAACAGGCAATCAAGAGATCCCAATTGTGGATAGAACGCTACGCTTCAGATCCTTGAAGAACTCATGGCAGTAAGGCTGGAAGTCGCGAAACTCGCAGCCCCTCCTTTGGCAGATGACAAACAGTTCCTGCAGGGATGGCCTTCGGTAACGACGACCTGAAAGTAATTACAGTCTTGAGTTGGTAATAGTCACAGATGTTGTGGTGTTTCACCTCGAGCGAAAGTTCAGTAGCGCCAATTGCAGACCTTCGCTATATGACGCACGCGTGCTGCGACGCTGGGCGTTGAAGTAAGAAACAACACTCCGAAAAAGTTCTTACCGTTAATTATAACTGCCGTGGAACGTTTTCTTCTCTTCTTCGCCAGGCAGACAATGTTGAAAGCCGTGGAGAACTGTTCCCAGGGGTGGATTTCATAAAGCTCAGATTCAGATTCAGAAGTCAGATTCTGAGTTCAGATTCAGAATTTCGGTTTCATAAACATTTAGACATTCAGACTCAGATTCAGACGGAAATCGCTCAGATTCAAATTCAGCACTCCGAAAAATTCACCCTTCGGTTTCATAAAATATTTACCACTCAGACGAGTTATTCAGATTTCTGAGTTCTGAGCCCAAAAATCACTCAGAAGGTGAGCACCTGAACATGAGTTCAAAACTACTAGAGTGACTTCAGATTGCACTGAATTTTGGTTCAATAGTCACCAAACGTTAGAATATGGAGTGCGATAGCAGTATTTGGGCGTCTGCAAGCCCTAAACGACGCAAACTATACTGTCTTCGGAATCCGGGTTCAGATGGTTGACTCAGATCTGAATCACAGTGGGTTCAGATTCTGAATGTAGACATTCAATTCTGAGCCTTTTGGTTCAGATTCTGAACAAAACATTCAGAATAGCCAAAGAGTTTTATGAAACCGAAATTTTCTGAATCTGAATACTTGATTCAGATCTGACTTCTGACTTCTGAGCTCTGAATCTGCATTTTATGAAACCGGCCCCAGTTGCCAAACTTGATGCGACCCAGAGATGTTGTTGAAAGTGAAGCGGAAGAAGCGAAGTGTGTGGCCACCGTGACAGTTGCGCAGAGCAAAAGTATCGCAGTAAGTGCCCCCATTGCCGCTGGCAACTGAACCGATGCTATTTTGTTAGTCGAATGAACAATCGACGGAATTCATACCCTGTCAGAGGTCAAATGAACGGCACAGTGTCTCACAAAGTGCATTGGAATATACCTACATTGCACTGCTAGGCGCATTATTTATAGTCCTAAGATAGTAACTCCTTAGGCAGAGTGTCAGCTCTTGCACTCCTTAATTTATCCTTAATGGATGGGATCACACCGACCGTACTAGTCACTAAGAAGGGCTGTTCTCAATTGGAAAGGCGGTTATTTGCGGCGTGTGAAGGAGAAATTGCCCTACAGCCATGACAGTGAAGTGATCACTTTACAGTGGAAAATTGGACCTTTGTAAGGTTGCATTGCAGGCAGGCAGACTAATAAATCGCCTACCCAGGAATAGATACCTTCTTATCTAGTGTATTCTGACGCAGAGAGTCGATCTCGGTTATACAGTAACACTAGCGGTAGCTTATTAGATTAAATTGGCCAGTTGTGCTTGGACAAGCGCTGAGCAAATCTTGAACCTCGTTAGTGCCATACTCCCGCGTTTACAGAGAAATCCTATCTTAATAAAACATCGTTTCTGCTTCTGTGAGAACAAAGCGATGGTTAAGCTTTCACCTCGGATTCATAAAACGTTCCTCTACGGATTCGGAATCTCGATCCGGGCGCGCGAGTGAATAAGCCTCAAATTGCCTAGCTGGTCGCGTTACGACCTTTCCTTGTAAGGTTTCGTTCGCAAAAAGGAGACGCTGCTTTGATGATGAGGAGGAAATAAATGCTTCCCGGCTATACGCATAGTCAAGAACCAATCTCCTAGCAAGACCCTCCCACTCACAAAGACTTGTGACCGGGCGGATGACATTTCGCGGAATATTAGCTAAGAGGAAGCTAAGAGGCTTCACCTCATTCGGGCATAACTAGGAGGGTGTCACCGCCAGCACATCGGATAGATTAGAATAGAAGTCAAACGACCTTCACTCCTCTGAGAAGCGTGACGTCGACGTGGCACCCCACCCCACCGCCAAATCGCTTTGGGAGAAAGTATGAGCGAATCTCCAACACAACTAAAGCCAACGAACGTAAACATGACAACTATAAATCGTTTCAAAGAAACGAATAGACGTAATAGCGCTCACAGATCGTCCGTCCGCCACCTCATATGACGTGTCTGCCGTCATAGACTTTGAAGAAGCGCTCGCGTTTACAGTTGTCGCGTGACTGAAGTTGTGCGGCTAACCACCATAATTGTGCAGTGCTTGGCTTTGCTTGCTTAGCAACGACACAGCCGTGCGCTACGACGACGGCAGAACAACAGAGGTTGGGGGGGGGGGGAGGGGTTGGGTGGAGGCAGGTCTCATTTTGCTATGATCCCATGTACAGTACTACCTACTTTGTCAGATTCCATACACATACATACATACACACATTTGTGACGGTCAAATGTTTCATTAGGACAATAAAGGAAAATCTCAGACGGGTCGTCGATAGTGTCCTCCCGTCGATCCCAATCGTCGTAATCGCTTTAGAAAGACTAAATCACGAGAGAACGCTTGGGGAGAGCACGCCGGCGCCAATGAACACGGGAGAGAGAATGTCGGGCGACAGAGCTCTGGGGGTCAGTATCAGTGATGTGACCACTTGAGGCGCCAGAATTCGTGGACTCAGCACCATGGGGTTCAGAATGGCCGAGTGGACAGCCTCTGGCGACAGAATGGCTGGCGACAGCGCCATAGGAGACAGCACCAGCGGACTCAGAGTCTGAAATTGGGTTCTGATGTGCAGAAGTTGAGATGGATTATCGTTCTTTCAGTGAAAGTGTTGCGGTGTGCCTTATCCTCCTACAGAGGTGTTGTGTGCACGCATGTGCTACCTACTCAATCAGACTCAACCGCACCGTATCCCACAACCTACTGTTGGTCGAAAGCGCGATCCGCCTCCAATGAGTTCTATCTAGACAAGCGCCAGCGTAAGGCTGTAGAGGGCGAGAAAGCGGAGGCAATTCATTGCAGGCTCTACAAAGCGCGCCTACACTACGCTACAGTATCACGGCCATTCAATCGATTCCCCCAACAACAACGACGACCCACCCCAGGCGCCAGGACGGAGGGCGCCAGCACAAACGGCGAGAGGATCCTGGGAGCTCCGACTTTGGGCGAGAGCACAAGCGGCGTCAGCGCCGTGGGTGCGAGCACAGCGGGGGAGAAGACGAGCGGCGACAGGATGATGGGCGCCAACACAGTGGGAATTCCCACCAGGGGAAGGAACAACAGAGGTTGGAGAATGGCGCTCTGCCTCTGGCGCCGATGCCAGGATTTGAGAGCGTCCGGATCGACCGGGAGTCGGCCGGCGAAGGCCCGAATCGAGTCCTGAATGCACGATGAACGGAAAGCGTTTTGAATTGCCGTTATATGGTCAGAGGCGTGGTTGTTTATCCAGTGCATACGTGCTGTCTGCATACGTGCAATGTGAACCTGAAAAGACGAGAGTCGCTTTGCAGTATCCATTCTAGCGTAGCTCTTGAGATCGAAGCCGTCTTTCAGTGAGCGATAGAGGCCGCGGCTCTGGTTGTAGAACATCGCCAGTTGTGGAGTCTCCATGAAAGCGTAGCCGTCTCTTCTCATGGTAGTTAGCTGGGACTCGGTCAGTGATCTGAAGTGAGCCATGGCAGAGTTGCACCTGGAAGCGCTACACGAAGCCACAATCGCAAACCTGTTGAACTTCAACCACATTCGCTCCATGCTCGTCCATGTGCTGCCGACAGCGTCCCTGAGACGACTAGCGCGCCTTTGCCTGAGACGCCGGATCCGCTGCAGAAATCGATGGGCTCTATCAATTCTCGCGGCCGCTCCAGACGCGTGAACGATGAAGTCTGTCCAGGCGCGTCGAACAGGGGAAGTTCGAACGTCTTGACGTTCGTACAACCTGAATGGATATCGCCGAACAAGCGAACACGCACTTTGAGTTGAGTTAAAGTGGTGCAACACCTACAACAACCACCAATCAACAGTGCACAAAGAAGCTGAAATGATCGTCGATTAGAACGTTTCAGTAGTGCTGTGGGTCTAATAATAAACTATCACTGAAACATGATATTATGTACCTGAAGATGTCCGGCGACAGAAAACGGTTTCTTCGCTCAGGCGTAATCGGTAGCAGTCGTGGAGACAGCACCGCAGCATAGTTTGAACCAGTCACACTATTCGTTACAAGGTTGGCATCATTTGTCTGTTCATCCGACAGTCTCATCAAAAACTTGTCTCGAGCCTCGGTTGCCATTGTTTCTACTCGAATTCTGTCAAGAGTTCCTCTCCATTTCGAAGGATGGTTTGTTCCAGACAGAAAACGAGTCAGGAAGTTGGCTGCTCCAGTAGCTGGATTCAGAATTGGACGTTTCAAAGACGACAGATATTCAAGACGACGAACGTCGATCACGCTGCGTTTTGACCTCCCCATGAGTTTGCTTCGCTTCCCCTTCAGAGCACTCTTCCGGTTTGGAAACGGTTTTACACGATGCAAGCGACGTCGTAATCGTTGAACCTTGGAAGCTTCGTCATCCATTTGACTGAACGAGTCTGCCAAGCAGCTGGCACGCTCCGTGAGTTCTGCGTCTCCCAAAGTGGACATACAGTATCTCAGAACTGCGCTGTCGTACGGCCGCAGATTTCTCGAGGTTTGCTTGGCCACAGAGGTAAAGATTCCATTCAATGCTCCCACGTAGACATGTCGATGCCAAGCCAGCAATTGTTGTGCAGAGGTGATATTTTGCAGAAAGGCAGGAAGTCCAGGGATCGATGGCAGAATGCGCGTGGCAGAGTTTTCTCTTGCCAAAATCAATAGAAGCCATAGTTTCAGGACGAAGCATTGTTCCATTGTTGCTTTGGGTTGGTACCGCCGATTGACGCAATGCCGATTAGACGATTAGGCCAGCTCTACGTTCCATTGGATTATCGCAGAGGTCACAGAGCCGACGTGCGTGCCTGCCCTGTCATGTGGCATTACAGCGCTAATTTATGATGGTAACAGAGCACGCCTCCTTTCGTCTATGTGATTTCTCGCATTTTGTCTTACTGCGTCCATGGGTGTGTAGAACGAAGCAAGGCTAGTACTTCTGTATCTATGTAGGTACATATATCGATACTTGATTACTTGTACTGAATGCATTCTCTTACTTTTCTTTGTGACGCGGTTCCTACATGAATGAACAATGTTATACTAGAATTCTCGTTTATTGGAAATCGGTTCTTTTATTGGAATTGTGAAACCTTTCTCCGCTAGAAAATAGGTCTACAGTGTTGGCTGGGTTTAACGGACCGACTATCGCGCAACCAAGATCCAAGCATCGATAGGATAAATCATTGTGCTGGGCCGATTCTCCACTTCCGAATCAGGTATCTTCAACACTGCATCTAAAGATTTTCTCTAGTTACTGCATGTTCTCCAAAACTGTGTGCACCTACCGCCCACCTGCTTTACATACATGCCTAAGCCGACAGCGGCAGTGACGTTTCTTCCGACATCCGAGTCTTCCGTTCTTCGTTTCTGTCGATTCAGTCACTTGTACCCCGCCTTTGCTCAGAGATAGTCGAGAATCAGGTTCACCTAGAGCTACGAAGGCACGTCCAATTTGTTGTCGATGATTTGTCCGATTCGCAAATCTAGCTATTCGCAAGTAGAGGACCGCTTGTGATCGTAACCAGGGTTGTGGGTTGGAATGTTTGGATGCGAGACGTCAAATTGGGACGAAGCACCTGACAGACAGCAAAGTCCACCAAAGTCAGCCAGCTACAGGACTTAACTTTGTAGGTAACGTCGAAGGACTTTGTAACTTCGATGCCCCTATCGCATGCGGCTCTTATACCGATTTCGAATTTGTCAACTTGCCGGGTTGCCCAACCTCCCAAGTTTCTCAGACACGGACTCTTAAAACAGCCTGTTTGCGATTTAGCGAAGATTCACTCTTCATCAAGCATTTCAAATCAGAAGCGGTTTCTTGGCCTAGTCGAGTCGCAGCAGAAGGATATGGCCTGGTAATAGGTGCACCTCCTTTTGCAGCATCGGCTGACGACGGCCCATGGTAGCCGCGACCATTCACCTGGCCGACGTCCCTTGATGCAGTTACTGCAGAGTGCTTTCATCGTGCTGAGCAGCTGAATGCCACACGAGCGGAAATCACGCTTGCTGACGCGCATCGCTGAACGAGACTCGAGAGGGAGCTTCGGAGATATTTTTGTTGAGCCTGCTGATTGTTTGCTATTCCCTGATAGCGGCTGGCCAATTCGCTCCTCAAAATCCGATCGACTAATGTACGTGGCACGTGCACAAAACTTCTTGGACTGTTTACGGTGTCTACACCTAAGTACCCGTATAATTCAAACGCAACGCAGAACGACGCTAGGCATAAATAAGTACCTTGAACAGAGTCGTTGCCTCTGGCATTGGGAGAGGCCCATGCGAAAGTAAGCAGCACGATTAGAAACGCCGCTGTGATGGTGAATGGAGAAGTCATTTGGTGGTGTATTTGAAATTACAACAAGTGGAGTTTTGTGTCGATTCTGTTACACAAGTAGCGATGAGAAGATTGCGCGGATACACTTCAACACTACAGCGGGAAATTTTTTCAGTTGGAAATAACAACGACTGAATCAAATTATCCTATTTGATGCGCTCTCAACGATCTGTTTACCTTTGAAGAATACCGCTCTCTTCCTTTCTCCGACAGCCACTCTGCGGTTTCTACTTTTGAACGATTAAGTGAGCGTTCGCGACACAGGAGCCGTCCATACGAAGGTACACACAGAGAACATGTTGGCGCATCACAACTTCAACACACACTCGAACCGAAATTCGCTCCATGTTCGTCCACGTGCGCCCAACGGCGTCCCTGAGACGCCTGGAGCGCCTTCGTCTGAGGCTTCGAATCCTTTGCAGATATCGATGAGACCTATCAATTCGCGTGGTCGCTCCAGACGCGTGAACAATGAAATCTGTCCAGCCGCGATGAACAGAACTGCCAACGGCCGGACGTTCGTACAGCCTGAATGGGATAGTTCAGTTGTACAGGGTGTGACAGAGTTTCGGGTCGGTTTATTTCTTGATAACTCTTGCTAGATACGAATTTTCTTGTGCGGCCTTCTTTGCATAATGAGATAACACTCTAGGAAACTTTATGGGCTACATGACGAATCCTCAATATACAGTACGCTAGCGTGATGAGTGATTCAACTTTCGTGCTAGTTTCTCAAGGCTCGTCAGGTGTCTTCTGAGTCCAGTCCCTCTCCAACAAGCTGTAGGAAAGCGAGAACTACGAAAATTGAAGGCAAGCCAAATGTGTTTGCAACTACGACACCAGTTTTCAGCATCCTAGGCCATGCTGTGCGCGATTGCGGGATCAAAATGGAAAAATTTTGCAATTTCTCAAAACCCTTCCTCCTTACTCAGCAGAATTTGCGCTTTAGGCCGGCAATTACGCACATCAGGGTCCAGGATGCTGAAAATTGGCGTCAGAGTTGCAAACATGGTTGGCTATAATGTCTTCCAGTTTCATCGTTCTAGCTCTCCTATAGAGCGGACGGCACTCAGAAGACATCTAGCGAGGCTAGAGAAAAAACCCAAAATTTTTTAATCACTTACGCCGCTAGCGTACTGTATATTGAAGATTCGTCATGTAGCCCATAAAATTTTCTAGTGTTGTCTACATTATGCAAAAGATCGCACAAGAAAATTCGTAACCTAGCAAGAGTTTTTCAAGAAATAAATCGGCCCGAAACTCTGTTACAACCTGTACAATAACAGACGCGATCAACAAACACTGCTGTCCATCTATCTTTGCCAGATTCCATAGACATACCTACGGTACATTTGTGACGGTCAAATGTTTCATTAGGACAATAAAGGAAAATCTCAGACGGGTCGTCGATAGTGTGCTCCGGTCTTCCCCAATCGTCGTAGTCGCTTTAGAAAGACTAAATCACGAGAGAACGCTTGGGGAGAGCACTCCAGCGCCAATGAATACGGGCGAGAGAATGTCGGGCGACAGGGCTCTGGGAGTGAGAACCAGCGATGTGACAACTTGAGGCGCCAGAATTCGTGGACTCAGCACCATGGGGTTCAGAATGGCCGAGTGGACAGCCTCTGGCGACAGAATGGCTGGCGACAGCGCCATAGGAGACAGCACCAAAGGACTCAGAGTCTGAAATTGGGATTTGATGTGCAGAAGTTGAGATGGATTAATGTACCGTAAATCCTCCAATAAGCGCCCCCCCCTCGAATACGCGCCCCCCCTCCAATAAGCGCCCCCCCCCCCTAGAGGAAGGTTGAAACAAGCTTTGTCTAAAAACTGTGGCACCACGTTGGCATCAGTGTAAACTTGAGAGCGTGTGCGGGATAATGTGCACTGGATAGTGAAGTGCCGCTAGACATTTAGTCGACAATCTGGTGGGGTATAGCCGCAATTGGTCTTGGATTTGTTTGTGGTACCTGATCCACATATGGATCAGAAGATTCGCCGCAGGCACACTTTGCGCTTATGATAGTGGCAACTGATCCATAAATGGATCAGAGAAATTCGCCGCAGGCACACAGTGCAATAAAAGCGTCTAAATGAGACGACGCCCTATTGAAAAGGGTATAAATGGGATGACGCCCCATTGAAAAGGGTATAAATGGGACGACGCACTATTCTTTTGGGCTTAGTGCTCGATGCATCCACACAAATATATGTTGAAATTTAAGCTGCTGGAAATTGTCGAAATTTGGAAATTCTGACAAAAACCTTGAAAATATACCTAAATTCTTTAATTATAAAATCTAGAACTATTTGCTAATTACTTGACAGACTATGCTCGACACATCCGTGAAAAGAAATTTTGAAATTTAAGCTGTTTGAAATTGTCGAAATTTGGGAATTTTGACAAAACCCTTGAAAATATCCCTAATTTCGTTGATTATAAAATCTGAAACTATTTGATAAATACTTGGCAGACTATGCTCGACACATCCGTGAAAAGAAGTTTTGAAATTGAAGCTGTTTGAAATTGTCGAAATTTGTGGATTTTAACAAAATCCTTAAAAATATCCCAAATTTCGTTAATTATATTCGCTGAAACTATTTGCTAAATACTTGGCGGACTATGCTCGATACATCGGTGCAAAGAAGTTTTGAAATTTAAGCTGTTTGAATTTGTCAAAATTTGGGAATTTTGACAAAATCCTTGAAAATATCCCTAATTTCGTTAATTACAAAATCTGAAACTATTTGATAAATACTTGGCAGACTATGCTCGACACATCCGTAAAAAGAAATTTTGAAATTGAAGCTGTTTGAAATTGTCGAAATTTGTGGATTCTAACAAAATCCTTAAAAATATCCCAAATTTCGTTAATTATATTCGCTGAAACTATTTGCTAAATACTTGGCGGACTATGCTCGATACATCGGTGCAAAGAAGTTTTGAAATTTAAGCTGTTTGAATTTGTCAAAATTTGGGAATTTTGACAAAAACCTTGAAAATATCCCTAATTTGGTGAATTCCAAAATCCGAAACTATGTCACAAATTCATCGCGTCTTACGCCCTTTCCATTTCAGCAAAAACTTCGCCGATACGACTTGTAAATAAAAGTGTCATTTTTGACATTTTCGTATTTTAATTGTAAATACCTCGAAATAGCGAAATTAGCAACAGAAACGGACATCGACACGTTACTCAGCGCATTCGACTCCATCGGGTGGCACTAACCGTCATGTCTAGTTTTGTGACACACACACACACACACACCCACAGAAACACACACACACGAACAGACAATAGCGTCCGTATATATACTCGCCGCCCTGGGGGGCGGCGAAAAAATAAGCGCCCCCCCTCCAATAAGCGCCCACCTTTTGTTAGTACCAGCAGTACTAGCACTACCATATGTGCTCTGTGACCATTCCTAACCCAAGATTAGGCTACATATGACAGCACTACTACTAAATGCAGGTATTCTGATCAAAAGCCATACAGTTTCAGCCTGAAATCTATGCAGATGTGCGCAAAAACGTGACAACAACAGGGAATTTTGGTGAAATTTTGGCAGTCCTGAGGGGTCGAGTTAATAAGCGCCCCCCCTCGAATAAGCGCCCCCCCTCCAATAAGCGCCCCTCTAGAGGTAGGTTGAAAAAATAAGCGCCCAGGGCGCTTATTGGAGGATTTACGGTACTTTCAGTAAAAGTTTTGCGGTGTGCCTTATCCTCCTACAGAGGTGTTGTGTGCACGCATGTGCTACTCAATCAGACTCAACCGTACCGTACCCCACAACCTACTGTTGGTCGAAAGCTCGATGCGCCTCCAATGAGTTTTATCTAGACAAGTGCCAGCGTAAGGCTGTAGAGGGCGAGAAAGCGGAGGCAATTCATTGCAGGCTCTACAAAGCGCGCCTACACTACGCTACAGTATCACGGCCATTCAATCGATTCCCCCAACAACAACGACGACCCACCCCAGGCGCCAGGACGGAGGGCGCCAGCACAAACGGCGAGAGGATCCTGGGAGCTCCGACTTTGGGCGAGAGCACAAGCGGCGTCAGCGCCGTGGGTGCGAGCACAGCGGGGGAGAAGACGAGCGGCGACAGGATGATGGGCGCCAACACAGTGGGAATTCCCACCAGAGGCAGGAACAACAGTGGTTGGAGGATGGCGCTTTGCCTCTGACGCCGATGCCAGGAATGGAGGCCGTCCGGATCGGCGGGGGGTCGGCCGGCGAAGGCGCGAATCGAGTCCTGAATGTTTCGCGCCGCTGGTGTAGTGTGAGAGAACTCTCTGTGTTCTGTTCATCTGTTCATTTTGGCTCTTACAATGGCTTGCCTGTAATAATTCGAGCCGATCCGTTGAACTCGTCCTTGCGTAGCTCTTGAGATTAAAGCCGTCTTTCAGTGAGCGATAGGGGCCGCGGCTCTGGTTGTAGAACATAGCCAATTGCGGAGTCTCCATGAAAGCGAAGCCGTCTCTTCTCATGGAAATCAGCTGGGACGCTGTGAGTGATCTGAGGTGGGCCATGGCAGAGTTGTATTCCGAAGTTGCAGAAGTTGTGTGTGCGTGTGTGTTTTACAGTAAGCCACAAACCTGTTGAACTTCAACCAAATTCGCTCCATGCTCGTCCATGTGCGGCCTACAGCGTCCCTGAGACGCCTAGTGCGCCTTCGCCTGAGACGCCGAATCCGCTGCAGAAATCGATGGGCTCCATCAATTCTAGCGGCCGCTCCAGACGCGTGAACGATGAAGTCTGTCCAGGCGCGTCGAACAGGGGAAGTTCGAACGTCGTGACGTTCGTACAACCTGAATGGATATCGCCGAACAAGCGAACACGCACTTTGAGTTAAAGTGGTGCAACACCTACAACAACCACCAATCAACAGTGCACAAAGAAGCTGAATCCGAAAGGAGAGAAGTTGAACGTTCTATACTACTGCTGTCGGTCTAATGAACTATCACTGAAACATTATATGTACCTGAAGATGTCCGGCGACAGAAAACGGTTTCTTCGCTGAGGCGTAATCGGTAGCAGTCGCGGAGACAGCACCGCAGCATAATTTGAACCAGTCACACTATTCGTTACAAGGTTGGCATCATTTGTCTGTTCGTCCGACAGTCTCATCAAGAACTTGTCTCGAGCCTCAGTTGCCATTGTTTCTACTCGAAGTCTTTCAAGAGTTCCTCTCCAATTTGAAGGATGGTGCGTTCCAGACAGAAAACGAGTCAGGAAGTTGGCCACTCCAGTTGCTGCATTGAAAAGTGGACGTTTCAGCGATGACAGATGTTCAATGCGACGAACGCTGGCCACATTGCGCTTCACCCTGTCCCGCTTGCCTTTGACATCTTTTCTCAGAAACGGTTTCCTATGATGGTAAAAAGAGCGAGTTTCTGGTCTTCGAACACTACTACCTTCGTCATCCATTTGACTGAACGAGTCTGCCAAACAGCTGGCACGCTCGGAGAGCATTGCGCTTTCCAGGTTGGCCATACAGTGTCTCAGAACTGCGGTGTCATAGGGCCGAAGACTTCTGGACGTTTTCTTGGCCACTGAGGCAAAGATTCCATTCAACGCTCCAACATAAACATGCTGATGCCAAGCAAGCAACTGCTGCGCAGTGACATTTTTCAGGAGGGCGGGAAGTCCACGGACCGATGGGTGAATGCGCGTGGCAGAGTTTTTGCTTGCCAAAATCAATAGAAGCCATAGTTTCAGGACGAAGCATTGTTCCATTGTTGCTTTGAGTTGGTACCGCCGATTGACGCAATGCCGATTAGACGATTAGGCCAGCTCTACGTTCCAGTGGATTGTCGCAGAGGTCACAGAGCCGACGTGCGTGCCTGCCCTGTCATGTGACATTACAGCGCTAATTTATGATGGTAACAGAGCACGCCTCCTGTCGTCTGTGTGTGATTGAGCCTATTTTGTCGGACTTCGTGCATGGTTGTGTAGAAGGAAGCAGGGCAAGTACTTCTAGATCTGTCGATACTTGCTTGGTTCACGTCATGACAGCGTTACTACATGAGCAAATCAACTCTGAATCGGGGGATATCGGAAATCGGTTCCTTTATTGGAATTGGGAAACATTTCTCAGCTAATTTAGAAAGTAGGTCTAAAGTGTTTTATACTGTTAGCGGACAGACTAAAGCACCACCAAGATCCAAGTATGTATCAATAGAACGAAGCATAGCACTGGGTCGAATTCTCTACTTTCGCTAGCTTCCACACCACCCTGCATCTTACGATTTTTATACTCCACAAAAAAGTGTGGAGTATATAGCGTTTGTGCGCGAAAGCAGAAAAGTTGCCCGTCTGGCGTTCGCGCGTGAAGCGGCCGATTTCCAAACGGTCTTTTGCGTTGGGTAGGCCTAGTAAGTGGGCAGGGTGGACACCAAACGGGGTCACGCTCCGGGACCCCGTTGGCGGGAAATTCAAAAATTTAAATTTTCAAAGTACTGAAAATTGGGTTGGGCAAGGTAGAACTCGAAAAAGTTGCATATAATGGTATATACTATCGTTTGATATGTTGTAGCCCTCGATAGTGCCGAGTCGGCAAAAAAAGAATTGGATCGCTGCGGGACCCATTTTGGCGCCAAATTTGAAAAATTCGCGAATTTCGGCCCCGGGTCAACTTTGACTGGCTGCTGTGCGAGCTAGGTAGCAGCTAGAGCGGCTAGACCACTCTTGGTGCTCCTTCCCAGATGTCCTCTATCGAATGAGCCATGAACGGAGAAAATCGTCCCAAACACAAAAAACTTTCTTGCACTGCGACTTTTTCGACTCCGGGGTCGAAAATTGCGATTTTCGCATTTCGGCGTCTATAGCGCTCGAATGTGTTGCCGAATCGTTCCAAAAGTGGTTTCAAACGATTCTGAGTTTAAATCTGGCCCAGAAAAGTATTTTTGAAAAATTTGCAGAGCTACAGTATCCCTGCCGCGTCGGTTTGAATTTTGGGCGTCGCGTCGACTTTGACAATATTGTGCTCGATTTTAGGGTTTTCGGGGACGCTGATTACGAATTTGGCATCCGTTCAGTGTTTAGATGATGTTTGAACGTACCTACGACGAATTTGTATGCTACCGTACCCCAAGTGCAGAACTCCAGTTCCCAGAGTCCATAGGAAACTAGGGGTGTTGTATGTCAAATCTGAGGTATTTTGGGATGTAGATCACGAATTCAGCATTGCTTTTGCGATTGCGGGTGCCAGGAGGCCGCAACAGCAGGGGAGTCACCATGCGTAGGAGTCCAAATTTGTGGAGTATACTGCGTCCCCCGGACGACTTGCCTGGTTCTCTAATCAATGCATGTTTTCCAAAACTGTATGTACCTGCATACCGTCCGCCTGCTACACATATGTACCTACATACCTAGATATGTTTGCAGCAGCAGTGACGCAACTTCCGGCATCCGAGTGTTCCTTTCTTCGTTTCGGTCGGCTCAATTACTTGCACCTCCGGGTTTGTCCAGAAATAGCCAAGAATCATGTTCCCGCAGCGCAGCGCTACGAAGGCACGTCCGGTCGATGATTTGTCTTGTCTGATTCGCAAATCTAAGTACTCGCAACTAGAGGACCGCTTGTGATCGTAACCGAGGTTGTGGGTTTGAATGGTTAGGTGGGAGACGTCGAATTGAGACGAAGCACCTTGACCGCCAGTATGTATGCCCACCAAAGTCAACCAGCTACAGGACTTGTAACTCTGTAACTTCGAAGAACTTTGTAGCTTCGGTGCCCATATCGTATGAAGGTCATATCTCGATTTCGAATTTTCAACATGCCCAACTTCCCAAGTTTCTCAGACACTGACCCTTAAAACAGCTTGTTTGCGATTCAGCGAAGATTCACTTTTCATCTAGCATTTCAAATCAGAAGCGGTTTCTTGGCCTGGTCGAGTTGCAGCAGAAGGATATGGCCTGGTAATAGGTGCACCTCCTTTTGCAGCATCGGCTTACGACGGCCCATGGTAGCCGCGACCATTCACCTGGCCGACGTCCCTTGATGCAGTTACTGCAGAGTGCTTTCATCGTCATGAGCAGCTGATAGCCACACATGCGGAAATCACGCTTGCTGACGCGCACCGCTGAACGAGAGGGAGTTTCGGAGATACTGTTGTTGAGCCTGCTGATTGTTTGCTATCCCCTGATAGCGGCTGGCCAATTCGCTCCTCAAAATCCGATCGACTAATGTACGTGCACAAAACTTCTTGGACTGTTTACGGTGTCTACACCTAAGTACCCGTATAATTCAAACGCAACGCAGAACGACGCTAGGCATAAATAAGTACCTTGAACAGAGTCGTTGCCTCTGGCATTCGGAGAGGCCCATGCGAATGTAAACAGCACGATTAGAAACGCCGCTGTGATGGTGAATGGAGAAGTCATTTGGTGGTGTATTTGAAATTACAACAAGTGGAGTTTTGTGTCGATTCTGTTACACAAGTAGCGATGAGAAGATTGCGCGGATAAACTTCAACACTACAGCGGGAAATTTTTTCAGTTGGAAATAACAACGACTGAATCAAATTATCCTGTGTATTTTGATGTGGTCTCAGCGATCTGTTTATCTTTGAAGAATACCGCTCTCTTCTTTTGAAGGCGACACTCTCCGACAGCTACTTTGTGGTTGCTGCTTTTACACGATTGAGTGAGCGTTCCCGAACATCCCACTGGAGCTGTCCCTGTGTTATAAAAGGTACACACAAGACACCCCCCCCCCCCCCCCCCTCCTCTATAGGCCTACCTTTGTCGCGCTGCAAATTGCTTCCATTTGAGCGAATGTTGTCGCCGTTGCGAGCCTTCTGTGAAATCCGGGGTCCAGGCAACGACCGGGCCAGTAAGTCGCCGTGGTCAGCCTGGGGAGTGGGCTCATCGATGACCACCCGGTGGCTGTCCTCCCTCGGTGAAGCCCTCCGTCTTTCACTGACGAGAATCGCCGCCTAGATTCGGCATGGCACGTGCCTATGACGGAACACCCTAAAGGTACAAGTCGTCAGGAAGGAGAATTCCAACCATGACTGGATTGTTCTCTAACAGTTGGGCTCTTCTAAGTGAAGTGTAGACGTTTCATTCATAAGACAATCTTACTACTCGCACACACTGAGAAGAGCAATCTGCGTGACTTGTTGCTCCCTGCAGACCTTGAGTAGCCGGCAGGGGAAGGTGGCCGTCTTGAAGGCGCTCTCCGTCTCCCAGTGGTCGGCGAAGATCACGTGACAGGCGTTGGCAGAGTCCCCTGAGCGTCCATTGGGTGGGAGGGGGCGCGGACTTGAGCCCGCTTCTTCCCCGAGACGCCATCTGGTAGAATACGGCTGTTGCAGAGCCGTATACTGTTGGTGCTAGCGTGGCAACGCAGGACAAAGTGGAAAGAAGGGTATCGCGATATAAGAGTTGCTGGTGCGGAACAAAGCAGTGTAGCCTTCTGGTTAAGTGGCAGCTGGACTGTCGAAACAGCCGAAACATATAAGCGTAACAGAGTTGCGCAAAAGCGTGACTCGTCAATAGCAACGATCGTTCATTTGCCTAAGCGATCTGTTTTATCAGTGCTCTTGGTCTAACGTCCACATAGCTCTTGTTCCATTCCACGGGGCTGTTTCCGAAGTCGATAGGGCCCCTCTCCGACAATGACCAGAGGGCGGTCTCAGCTTTCCACGTGGGTGAGACATTGTATTCGTCGTCACTGTCGTCGGAATCGCCGGCGGGATCATAAGCGCGGTCACAGTCGTCGTCCTCGTCGTCGCCGTCGTCGTCTTCGCCAAAGTAGAAGGTACTGAATCTTATGACTGTGAACCTCAGAATCTCAATGTATCGAAGGCGGCTGCAGGTGGCGAGCAGCTCCTCATATTTGAGCACGCCGTTCACCGGAGCGTCTAGAATAAAATTCTCGACGCGGATGCTGCCCAGGTTGGGAGCCACTCGTGCCAACTGGCCGAGCAGCTGGCGAGCCAGGCTTGTCCAGCCCTCCTCTGCATAGCCGCCGATGGAAATCTCCTCCAACGCTGGCATCCGGGGAAATGGACGGAAGCCTCCGCCCCCAAGTGGCAGGCGGTTGACCTCCAGTCGACTCAACGTGGCCGAGACGCCTCTCACCATACTGAGAGGACGCTTGTAGTAGGGGCCCCCGATCCACAGGTCAGTAGTGGGCAGAGCGAGCTCTCGCAACCCGAAGTCGCGCCATGTCTCCTCACGAAACATCTGCTCCGCCATCAGCCTGACGCCGCCGATCGTCGCGGAGTCCACCGATGGAAGGCGAAACAGTCGGTGCAAGTCGGCTAGCGGCAGCACGGAAGCGTTGGCGTCGTGCTGTTCGATTCGGGGACAATTATTTGCAGCTTTTAATTTGTAACAACAGCTTTTCATTTAGAAGAATGCGCTTTTAACTGGCACCGCTTTTTTCGCCCGGCCTCAGCCGGGCGAACCCCTACGAGAGCTTTCGTGCGTGCGTCCGTCCGTCCGTCCGTTCGTCCGTCCGTTCGTAACGCTCTCATATCTCGGTGTTGAAAAGTCGTAGGAAGGCGATCTTGGGCTCTACGGAAAGCTCTCGACTCACTGGTAATGTTGCTAAGAGACTTCGAAATTCAAAAGTTTGAATTACGCGCGCTACAGTAACCCGAAGGTTCAAACTGAAAACGGCTCTAAGTCGCTCGTCTTACGTCGTAGAGCGGCGCGCGATAGGTCAACTAAAAGGTCTCGACGTGCGCTTTCGTTTGGCATTAAAAGTTTTCTTAATTACGCAAACACGCAACACGAAAAGCGACATTCTCGCGTTTTTAACGCAGAAATCGCTCTAACTCGCTCAGCGTGCGTCGTAGGGAGACGATCTTGCGTTGGTTGGATAGCTCTCGACTCACTGATCATTTGTTCTTCTATTGGTCGAAACTCAAAAGTTTGAATTTCGCGCGCTACAGTAACCCAAAGTTTAAAACGCGAAACTTATCTAACTTGCTCGTCTTCCGTCGTAGAGAGACGATCCTGAGTTCGTTGAATAGGTTTCGGCACACTGATAATTCCGTTAAGAGAACTCGAAATTCAAAAGTTTGAATTGCGCGCGCTACAGTAACCCGAGGGTCCAAAACGCAAAACGGCTCTAACGCGCTCGTCTTACGTCGTAGAGCGGCGTGCGATAGGTCAACCAACAGGTCTCGACGTGCTCTTTCGTTTGGCATTAAAAGTTTTCTTAATTACGCAAACACGCAACACGAAAAGCGACATTCTCGCGTTTTTAACACAGAAATCGCTCTACCTCGCTCAGCGTGCATCGTAGAGAGACGATCTTGAGTTGCTGGATAGCTCTTGACTCACTGATCATTTGGTCTTCTATTGGTCAAAAGTCAAAAGTTTGAATATCGCGAGCTACAGTAACCCAAAAGTTCCAAACGCAAAACTTCTCTAACTCGCTCGTCTTCCGTCGTAGAGAGACGATCTTGAGTTTGTTGAATAGGTTTCGGCACACTGATTATTCCGTTAAGAGAAGTCGAGATTCGAAAGTTTGAATTTCGCGAGCTACAGTAACTCAAAGGTGCAAAAAGCAAATCGGCCCTAACTCGCTCGTCTTACGTTGTAGAGCGGCATTCGTTCGACCGTTTGAAAGCTTACGTTGAGGCAGTTGTTGAGCGGTCATTTCTAAAGAAATATTTTTGTTTTTTTAACTCTTGTCGTACGAACAACGTTGTCTGCTAAAAAAAATTAATCCCGGGCGATCCCAATGTTGCCTTGCAACAACCGCTCAGAAATGAGCGTGCCTTGCTCAAAAAATTAATCCCGGGCGATCCCAATGTTGCCTTGCAAGAACCCCTCAGAAAGGAGCGTGTCAGAAGTAGCGCATGAATAGTGGACTCCGGGCGGGCGCGCGTCATATCGGAAAGGCTTCGAAATACTTTACAAAAGTATCCACTCTTTTACTCTTCCACTTTAAAACACTCACAAACCACTCTGTATTAATAAAACAACTCAACTTTTTTAAAACAGCTTGTTAGCACTCCGACCCCAAAAGGGGCGGAGTGCTATAGTGGAGCTGCTCCCGATCAAAACTTTCGCCACTCACTTTCGTGCCTCATTTCTCATCCGATTTGGACGGGGTTTTTTTTAATCGATAGCTCTCGAGGGATAGTAGGTGTGGAAGGACCTTCATTTTTTTCGCGTAGTGGGAAAATTTTGAGAAAAATTCAAAAATTTGAATTTTTACTTACTGGGAGGGTGTTCACCCAGCTAGAATTTCTGGAATAATGGTCCGATTTCGATGTCCTTTGGATATGTTATAACCCTCTACGAGAGCTTCTGCGGAAAAAAAATCCCGAGCCAATCGGCCGACGCGTTCTCGGGTTACGGTAGCCGAAAGTGGTTTTTTGACAAAAATTTGCCTTCCAAAAATCCTAGTAAATCAGGGAGTTGTTGGATCGGGCCAGATATCTCAAATCGGCAAGATTAACATGTTCTCTTTCGTTTAAGACCAAAATCTCTGAAATCCGCCGCGGAAATCTTGAGTTCTGCTGTGCCAACGGGTCTCCGTCGGGGGTCGAAAATGCCGATTTTTGACTTTCGGCCGTTTTAGCGCCCGATTGCGATTATTTATGGTCAAATGGACTGCACCACGCGATTCCCCGTCGAAAACTGATCCGGAATCGATTTTCAAAAATATTTTTCCGGCTACCGTACCCCGGCCGCGTCCAAAATTCGAATTTCCACCCGGGTGGTCAAAATCAATGTTGGAGTCGATCCCGGTGCTTTCGAGGTCGCTGATGCCGAATCTGGCGTTGTTTTGGCGTTTTGGATCAAGATTGGCGAGTTTTGGTCGAAAATCGACCTATCGTAGCCCTATCGTATTCGACGAAACTGAAAGTGTGGTAATTGTACGGTTGAAGTGTCGATTCTAGGGTAGTATTTCGCGGCGAGGAACGCGAATTCGCTATTGGTTTCTCCATATTGTGTCGATTATGCCCTCAAACAGCCACTTTCCTAATGCCGAAATTTAAATTTGAATGCAACTTTTACCGTACTCTCCTCAAACTGTGTTGTAACTTAAAGTTGCGCGCCCATTCAAACTTCTGGATTGAAGGAAATGCAGTGCGGAAAGACGGCGTGGTAAAGTGAGCATTTGCGCATGAATTGTCAATTCTTCCCGTCCAAAATGGTAAGGCGAGTCGGCGATTGGCGCAGCCCCGAATCTTAGCTGCCGGCTACATGTTGAATCGAACCGAAATGGCAAATTTTGGGCTCAATTCGGCTTGGTCTACAGGATTTCGGTGGAGTTCTGCTGCGCGCCGGTCCTTGTAAGTGGAGGGAATATGCGTACTCTGAAACTCGCGCGCCGGCGGAAATTGTGGAGAATCTTCGGGCGGAAATCGGCCTTATTTCTCATGATAAGTGAGTGGCGGTCTGCTTTCTCCCGTTCTGGTCGGAGTGCTTCACTGCAGGTTCTCCTGCACGTTTCCCTTGTCATTCTGAACAAAGCGCTTTTCATTTGGAACATTGCGCTTTTCGTTTAGAACAATGCGCTTTTTAAAGAACGCCGGCATCATGGAGGGGCTATGTACAATATTAATAGGCTTTTAATAGCCCTTTGCCTGCATCAGGTAATGGCCATCTTCCTTGTTTCCTTACATTTCTTTCGGATACAGAATATTCCTTTGAAAGCAGGCTTTGCTTAAGCTCGCCCTGCGCCCACCGTGCACAAGAGTCAGTCGGCGTCGCAGTCTGGCGGGTCGAAGCTTAGGCTTAACGCGACCGGTGACCGACTTCAGGGCGCGCGGAGCGCGCCCTGAAGTTGGTGGTCGCGCTAAGCCTCAGTTGAGACCCGCCAGGCGCGACGCCGACCGAGTTTTAGTGCAAACAGTGGGTGGAGTACACACTCCCCCATATACTTCACCTCCTGCTTAGGCCGGCTGTGCCCCTTCCCTGCTAGCGCTCGCAACAACTTTCACTTTGAAGCCTATTAGCCTAAGGCCACGCCCACGCCGACAAAGTTTCCCTAGCAAACTGGGGTGGTTCGCATCGACGTCACGTTGTGACAATGCCGTGCGCGACGCAGCAGGGCGTTAAAAGCGGTCGGTTTGGTGTCTCCTCTTCCACCTCTTCCATTCCCTCCCTTTCCTCTGGCCGACATGCCTTTTGTGAAATTTTGTTACAGACTACAGAGTACGCCTCTAGACCGCGCTACCTATTCCGGAGACGCGCGTCAACTCAAATGAAAGCAATTTGCAGGTCGTCAAAGAAAGTAGGTCTCCCCCCCCCCCAAAAAAAACAAAAAAGTTACAGACGAAGGGGGGGGGGGGGGGGTCGAATGGGGGTCGAAGTTGTGATGCGCCAACACGTTCTTTGTGTTTACCTTTGTATGGACGGCTCCTGTGTCGGGAACGCTCACTCAATCGTTCAAAAGCAGCAGTCGCAAAGTGGCTGTCGGAGAAAGTCGCCTTCAAAAGAAGAGAGCGGTATTCTTCAAAGATAAACAGAATGGCTGAGAGGGCATCAAATAGGATAATTTGATTCAGTCGTTGTTGCATCCATAAAGAATTTCCCGCGTTGGTGTTTAAGTGTATCCGCGCAATCTGCTCGTCTCCACTTGTGTAACAGAATCGACCCAAACCTTCACTTGTCGTAATTACCACCGAATGGCTTCTCCACACATCATCACAGCGGCGCTTCTAGTCGGGCTGCTCACTTTCGCATCGGCGTCTCAGAATTCCGGAGACAACGACTCTGTCCAAGGTGTGCCTATTACCCCTCGCAGACACCGTAAACAGTCCAACAAGTTTTGTGTACATTCGTCGATCGGATTTGAGGAATGGTGTCGCATTGGCCAGCCGTTAGCAGGGAAATGCAACAATTAGCTGGCTCAATAAAATATCCTTCGCTTCAGGGTGGCTAATAGCAACGTGTCCTACTACAATACATAATGAATTGTAGTATAGTATAGTACTAGGGTCTATAGCCCGTGGATGACGCATTGCAGCTTCAGAGACTGATGTCGCGCAGCTGACGCGCTGCAGCTTCAGAGACCGATGTCGCGCAGCTGACGTGCTGCAGCTTGAGAGACCGATGTCGCGCAGCTGACGTGCTGCAGCTTCACAGACCGACGTCGCGCAGCTGACGCGCTGCAGCTTCAAACACCGATGTCGCGCAGCTGACGCGCTGCAGCTTCAGAGATTGATGTCGCGCAGCTGATGCGCTGCAGCTTCAAACACCGATGTCGCTCACCTGACGCGCTGCACCTTCAGAGACCGATCTCGCGAAGCTGACGCGCTGCAGCTTCAGAGGACCGATGTCGCGCAGCTGACGCGCTGCAGCTTCTTTCAAAGGTTGGAGGTCGGCGGTCTCGATGTCGCTTTGCGCCGACTGCGCCTCTCTCCGTAGTCAGCAAAGAGACCGCCCGGGACAGTGGCACCTGACAAACCGACGTTTTGCGCTTCGCCTGTGCCCGTGACTCGTGCGCCCTTCTTGGTCAGAAGACAAACCGACGTTTTGCGCTTCGCCTGTGCCCGTGACTCGTGCGCCGTTCTTGGTCAGAAGACGAAACCCCGTGTTGACGGTGCTTTGACAGTGTGTAAAGCATATTGTTATCAACTTGGGTCTCACAGCGAACACAGTGTGTAAAGCAAATGGTGCGCAAGTTGGGTCTCACAGCGAAGCAAGCCGTACTATGGCGGAATCGTAATCGTTGTTGCGAAGAATGTTCTTCCGAAAAGGGCCGAAATTTGCCCGAAAATCGCGAATTTCGGACGATTTAGGCGGCGGCCGAAGACGAAACTTGGGCCAGATGGTGCACCGTCGAACGGCGGTTACGTTGATACACGGCTCGTCGCGATCCGCCGCCGCAGTCGGGAGTTAGCGCCAAAAATGTGCCAAAGAAACGATATTTTCGGAATTTCGACCGAATTTAGGCGGCGGCCCAAGACCAAACTTCGGCCAGACGGTGCCCGGCGGAAGGCGGTTCCGAAAATGTATAGATGTCCGGGATCCGTCGCCGCTGTCGATAGATATTTTGGTCACACACAAACACACACACTGACAGACAGCGCGCGATTAGTATATAAGGATAGTGTGGCCTTACAGATTCATATTGTAGTATAGTATAGTATCGTATGGCATCCTGGAAATGCATTGTAGTATAGTACTACAATTCTAATTGTAGTATAGAGGTACCACAAGCGGCTAGAACTGGGACCAATTGTTTAAAATTTTGTATAAAAATATTCGACAGGAGATATGGTTAAGCTGTACTACCATCATTCGCGACATGTGATGAGTCGACCGACAGCTTCTAGACATCAAATTGGCAATAAATGATACGTAAACGCCGCAATATTTGAAGAATTTGCTGCTTTCCTCTATACTACAATTAATTGTAGTATACACTACAATTAATTGTAGTATAGGCCGAATTGTAGTATAGTACAGTATAATACTACAATTCCGGTCTGAATTGTAGTATAGTATAGTATGCTATACTATACTATACTATACTATTATACTACAATTCATTATAGTATAGTAAGACACGTTGGCTAATAGTAACTTTTAAAACTAAACAGTGTCAGTTTCAGTTACAACCAGCTAACTGAAACTGAATCGAAACTGGCACGGACTTCATAACTGAAACAGAAACTGAAATTGAAGCTCCCAATTTAGAGTTAGTCGTACAATGCGGAAATTCCGCTAAAACTATGCGTTACCCGGCAAATTTCCAGCAAATTTTACTACTAGAGTTGACATTTTGTTCACGCTTTGACTCGAAATATTGAAAAAGCTAACCAACTTTTGAGAAACTACGCTTAAATGTCCGAAATATCAACATTAAAGCTCGGCATTCGTCAATCTGAGGTGACATTCTGAAGTTCAGTTTCGGTTGCTGAAACTGAAACTTGGCCAGCATCATAATTTGACTGAAACTGAAACTAAAATGAATTTCTATTGGTCACCCTGCTTCTCGTTCAGCGGTGCGCGTCAACAAGCGTCGTGTCCGCTTGTGTGGCATTCAGCTGCTCCGCAATATGAAAGCACTCTGCAGTAACTGCATCAAGGGACGTCGGCCAGGTGAATGGTCGCGGCTACCATGGGCCGTCGTCAGCCGATGCTGCAAAAGGAGGTGCACCTATTACCAGGCCATTTCCTTCTGCTGCGACTCGACCAGGCCATGAAGCCGCTTCTGATTTGAAATGCTTGATGAAGAGTGAATCTTCGCTGAAACGCAAACAAGCTGTTTTTAAAGAGTCCGTGTCTGAGAAACTTGGGAAGTTGGGCATGTTGAAAGTTCGAAATCGAGATATGACCTTCATAAGATATGGGCACCAAAGCTACAAAGTTCTTCTAAGTTACAGAGTTACAAGTCCTGTAGCTGGTTGACTTTGGTGGGCATACATACTGGCGGTCAAGGTGCTTCGTCTCAATTCGACGTCTCCCACCTAACCATTCAAACTCACAACCTCGGTTACGATCACAAGCGGTCCTCTACTTGCGAATACCTAGATTTGCGAATCAGACAAATCATCGACCGGGCGTGCCTTCGTAGCGCTGCGGGAACATGATTCTTGACTATCTCTGAGCAAAGGCGGATTACAAGTGATTGAGTCGACAGAAACGAAGAAAGGAAGACTCGGATGTCGGAAGACGCGTCACTGCCACTGTCGACTTAGGTATGTATGTAAAGCAAGTAGGCGGTAGGTGCATGCAATTTTGGAAAACATGCAGTAATTAGGGAAAATCGTTAGATCCAGTGTGGAAGATATCGGGCGGAAGTGGAGAATCGGCCCAGCAAAATGCTTCGTTCTATCGATGCTTGGGTTGGGTCTGAATGAGTGCCCCCAAATTCTGAATGAGTGCCCCCAAAATTCTGAATGAGTGCCCCCAAAATCTGAATGAGTGCCCCCAGGACCTAGAGGCGCTGGGCACAGCCGGCCTAAGCAGGGGGTGAATTACATAGATGGAGGAGTACTTATTCCACTTACAGTTTGCACTAAAACTCGGCCGGCGTCGCGCCTGGCGGGTCTCAGCTGAGGCTTAGCGCGACCACCAACTTCAGGGCGCGCTCCGCGCGCCCTGAAATCGGTCACCGGTCGCGTTAAGCCTAAGCTTCGACCCGCCAGACTGCGACGCCGACTGACTCTTGTGCAGTGTGGGCGCAGGGCGAGCCTAAGCATAGCCTGATTTCAAAGGAAAATCTTCTTGGAGGTATAGAGAACGAACGCGGTATAACGACTCCCCATAGGCGAGATGGCTTGCATCTCCAACCACACTGTGATTTAGATTAAACGCCGCACTTAGAACATTGGGGGCACTCATTCAGAATTTGGGGGCACTCATTCAGACTTTGGGGGCACTCATTCAGAACTTGGGGGCACTCATTCAGATATAGCCCGATGCTTGGATCTTGGTTGCGCGATAGTCGGTCCGCTAAACCCAACCAACACTGTAGACCTACTTTCTAGCGGAGAAAGGTTTCACAATTCAAATTTAAGAACCGATTTCCAGTAAACGCGAATTCTAGATACATTGTTCAGGTTGGAACCGCATCACAAAGGACTGCTTGCATTTGAGCGTATAACAAGTAGAACTTCGCTCCGCCTGAAGAGAATCAATCTATCAAGAGGATGAAGCGACGACTATGCCGATGATTGACAATCGCAGCGCCCATAAAGCGGCAACTATTGTCACAACACCAACGGCAACAACGACCTTCGTCAGCATGTAGCGCAGTATGAAGAACAAGTGAAACATTACTCGCCTATCCGCCTTTATTAACCCTCGCAAGCTTGATCACTGCAATCAATTCGAACCTGAACAGCGCGATGCATGCATCTACAGCGCGAATAGGCAGGTGCGCAAGTTCGATCTACGTACAGTATCTGTCTTCTGATGCAAAGCTGTCAAAATGTCCAACATTTAACTTCTCCGGGCGACTTTGTTGTGTTGATAGCGAGAAAGGAGTGGTCTTATCACTGCGTGGTGGCTTGATGTCGTTTCCTTTGTGCAGGAAGGGGGCAGTAAACCAGCTAGGCATGTCAGCCACCCCCGTTGCGAAAGAGTCGTCGTCTTTGTTAGGTTTGGTTTAGTGTTTGCTCGCTCTCTGTCTGCCTGTGTTGCCCTCTATCCAACTCTCACGTGGAAGGGTTAAGAAGGAACCTCTTCTACTGATAAGAGTTCCGAAGCACCTGGCCGTTTGCTGCGGAATTCGCACTTCGCGCGGATTTGCCGGTCTCACTCAGTAAAGCAACGGCGCGACTGTTTTGCTGCTTCAGAGAAGGTATCACACGCGCTGATAGGTGTTTGCCCTGTTTTGCACATTACAGTATTCCGATTGCGTTGTGTTGTGGTGAGATCAAAAGTGCTGCCAAACATGTTTGATTTGCAGGGTAGGTATCACGCACAAATGTTTCGTAGGGTCGTCATGAGAAACGTACTTGTGATTCATTTCAATCTCAACTTGGTGTAATTGTGTCTAGTCTAAGTGTCAATTACGCTTGGTGCGAAACGTAGACAGGTACATACCTACGTTTGTGTCGGTACAGCGTGTGAGGAATGCCAATGTGGCATTGGCCTGAACAATCCAATCCAGTGCTATCCTAGCGCTTAATGTTGTACCATCCTAGCTGTGTTTGAAAGACCTGTGCGTGCTTTTAGCCGCATTCGCTGTTCACCACACTTGCAAAAGTTGTTGGGCCCAGGATCGACCAACCACAACTCACGATGGGCCGTCTGCGCAACTTCGTCCATGGGGAGAACTTCCTACTGGCGCTGACAGTGGTCGGCGTCTTGTCGGGCGTCGGTCTGGGAGTCATAATCAAGTTGGCTGTGCCTGGCACTCCCACACTCAGTCCCCGCAACCTTTTCTACCTCAAGTTCCCCGGAACCCTCTTCCTGCGCATGCTCAAGTTGCTCATCCTGCCACTCATGTGAGTCACATCGCAACCAATGTTTCGATCAACTGAAAAGGTAGATGCACTAAATGTCTTGCACAACTAATTTGATCACTTATAGACGCCTTGAAGCATTTCAGATCCAGCTCGCTCATCAACAGCTTGGCTTCGCTGGACTCGCGCACGGCCGGCAGAATGGGGTCAGCGTTGAATCGATCTTCTTAGAGCCGCGCACACTTCCTCAAACTGACTGAATTCCAGGCTGTTCGCCACCGCCTACTACATGTCGACCACTCTGGTCTCCATCGTGACTGGAATCATCCTGGTAGTGATCATCCAACCGGGAAGCATCGGTATCAAGACTGAAAGTAGCGGCACACAGGCCTGCAAAGGTACGTTGTTTCGGCAATGTTTCGAATGTGATGTGAACTGATGGACTCCTATTTCAGGGACCCAATCGCTGGACACGATTCTCGACTTGCTGCGGTAAGCAATGACAACCAGACCAACTTCAAATTTAAGTTTCCACAGCATAAAATACCTTTTTAGAAACATGTTCCCGGACAACATCATGCAGGCTGGCTTCCAGGCGGAGGGCGCCTGCGTCGAGTACAAGAAGTGGAACCTCAGCAGCGGGGAAGTAGAACAGACGGTCGACTGGGCCACTTTCTGGAAAATGAACGTCAACAGTAAGTAGCACAACCATTTCTGTGGCACTAGCGAAAACGATAACTGCACGGTACTGAAGAGACATGCTTTACTATAGTTACAGAGAAACCTTTCCAGAGCTCATTCACTCTTTGAGGTAAAGGACAAGTGAACCTCGGATCTTGTTTACAGACACTTTGGGTGAGCACAACGGCTGGTACGACGTGCCCATCACCATGCCAAAGGAGGGCCTCAACATTCTCGGAGTGGTGACGTTCTCTCTGATCTTCGGCGCTATCATCAATCAGATGGGCGAGGACGCTGCCATCCTTGCACGCTTCTTCAAGGGAATGGAGGTCGTCACCATGCGCATGGTCAAGCTCGTCATCTGGTGGGTATTCTTACTACGGTGACCTCGGATTGGAGACAGGTTTTTGTTCCATTTCAGAATGTCGCGAACGAATGTTTCAAGACTCTTTCTTATAGTCATCGCGAGCTGAGTTTTATGTTATACATCTAAGGCAATTACTCTCAGGTACTCCCCAGTGGGAATTCTGTTCCTGATCGCGGCCCAGATCGTCAGCTTCGACAACTTCGCAGACGAGATCCAGCGCCTGAGTCTCTACATGGCCACTGTGATCGCCGGCCTGATGATCCACGCGCTGATCACCCTTCCACTACTGATGATCCTGCTGGGAAGGAGGAATCCCATCAAGTACACCTATGGCATGCTGCAGGCGCTCATGACTGCCTTCGGCACCTCCTCCAGGTGGGAAGACGAAAGATCGAAAGTGTGAATCTTCAGTGGCCCTGTGAATCTAGCTTTAGCTTCGAATAAGCTGTGTCTTTGTAGAACACTATTGTGTAACTGTCGTCCACATTGCAGCTCGGCCACCATGAGCGTGACGCTGAACTGCCTGGAGACCAAGAACAAGATCAGCAAGAGCGTCACGCGATTCGTCATCCCCTTGGGAGCCACCATGTGCGTTGACCTGAAATGAACACTCATACTGAACAAATCTGAGTGTTATGCAGGAAAGATTCCAATGACAAAATACTGCCTATGCGAAACGTCTATACGAAGACTGAAACGCTTTGGTAAAACGTTACCTGCTTGTCGTTTCAGCAACATGGACGGCACCGCTTTGTACGAGGCCGTGGCTGCGATCTACATCGCGCAGGCCACAGGAAGAACTCTGGGTATTGGAGAGCTGGTGCTGACAAGGTACAGTTCTGTTGTTTCTAAAAGTGTCTCTGTTGGCACTCTGAACTTTGGCAGTGAGTAAATCGTCCCCTCAACGTTCCACCATTGCATTTGCAGCGTGACTGCCACCATGGCCAGCATTGGCGCCGCTGGGATTCCAGGGGTAAGAAACCAATTTTAACTGTTTATCAATTTCTGCACTTCTCAAACAAGTGTACATAGCTTCCAAAGTACCACTACCGTTCGGACGGTGTCCTAAATACCATCCATGAAACCTCTGCTTGCAGGCTGGTCTGGTGACCATGATTATGGTGCTGATCGCCGTGGGCCTCGACCCCGACCTCGTCAGCCTCATCCTCTCCGTCGACTGGCTTCTGTGAGTCAGACCGTAGATAGACGTACATTGCATACTGCATAGTGCTGATACTATTGTGTCGCGGCATGAGCGCAGTTTTAAGATGTCGTTAAACAGGCAACTACCATACACGGACCAATGTGCCTACTTGGAGAGTCACTGAAACGCTTCGCAGCAGTTGGATCGATACCTTAGAAGCGGCCACTCTCTGCTCCTAGTTCAGAAAGTGCGCTCTTGTCTCAGGGATCGCATTCGGACGACAGTCAACGTTCACGGCGACAGCTATGGGGCGGGCATAGTGGCCACTCTGTGCAAGAAGCAGCTGGAGGAGGACCACCACCTGCACGGCGACGACCATGTCCGCCCTTGTCACTTTTTGCTGAATTTTTAGTTGTTTATCTTCGAATTTTTACCGAATATTTTATTTCAGCCGCCAGGCTACGTGCCCAATCTGACGGACGAGGAGAAGCCGCCCCTCTCGAAAAGCCCCAGATCGGGTTCGGCCTCCGGCAGTGACCACAGCGCCCCCAATCGAGAGGAGGGAGAAACCAACATCGGTTACGAAGACGCGGACGGACAGCCGACCATGCGACGACTGTGAAGGACGAGAAAGTTGGACGATCAGTTACAATTAAGATGACGTTTCACTAATAGTCCTAGAGAAACATTTCCGTCGCAGTGCACTACATACGCTTTCCAACTACGAGGTACAGTAGCAGTAGCGGGATTGCCATTGTCGGGTGCGTAACCATCTATGTATGTACGTTCGCGAACAGACTTCATAAGATGCGTTGTTCTGTGCGCGTCGCTTCCCAACACGACAGTGATCCAACACGCGGTGACTCATTCTACAGGTTGTGTCAGAAGTGAGACGGTCACCTATCCATGCAATCTTCAGTTCCATCCTGGTACCTCCTGACGTGAACCTTCCGCTGAATCGTCCAAGAAGTCTATACATATTTGTACAGCACTATGAATTGACATCAAAGCTTGGGACATTTAGGAGCTGCGGCCATACGAAGGCAAATCACGACAGAAATTCTGAAGATCTGGCGTCGGCTTCGTTGTTTCGACGACGTTTTTGGAGAGAAACAAAGCGTTGAATTGAATGTTCAGGAACCCAATCACTCAACACCATTCTCGATTTGCTGAGGTAGACGACGCTTCTGCAAACTCAGCAGCATCAATTCGCGCTTCCACGGTACTAAATAACGTGTCAGAAACATGTTCCCGGACAACATCATGCTGGCTGGCATCCAGGCGGAGGGCGCCTGCGTCGAGTACAAGAAGTGGAACCTCAGCAGCGGGGAAGTGGAACAGACGGTCGACTGGGCCACTTTCTGGAACATGATTGCCAACTGCCGTTTCAGTTCAGCTACAAGGACGGACTGCACGGTTCTGTACGAGGCTGTCGCGGCGACGTAGATCGTCCAAGCCACCGGACGAACTCTGGCCAATGAGGAGCTAGTGTTGACAACAGTGAGCTCGCTTCTCCCAAGTAAGACTCTCTACAGTGCATAGTGCAGGTTCAGACCAGACCGTGAAATCGGACGAGTTGACCGGTATACGAAAAGCAACAGATGTCATCACCGAGTGCACCGTATGTCACTATTTGACACCGTATGTCACTATTTAACGTTAATGGTGTTCCATTGAAGCCGA
>JASAMZ010013609.1:0-11194 GCA_030248115.1 Linhomoeus sp. GSCO2_2 | reverse complement strand
CGAGTTCGTATTGCTCCACGAGTCCGTTGAAGTCGGCGTTGCCGGCGGTTATGGCGTTGGCTTGCCTGCGAGCGAAGAGAATAATTGTGGGTCATTTGGACGTACTTAGTGCGAAACTACCCTCCGCAGCAATGTAAAGGCTGGCGTGTTGACACTTGCACACTTGGTACTGTACATGCCTTCAAAATGTCTCCACGTGCTGCAAAATTCAGCACTCTGACTCAACTCGTGCGCAATGCCAAGGTGAAACGCAAAATCGGTCGAATTTAAACACGTTTCAAAGGCAGCACAATAGGCTTTTTAAGAGTGGCCTTCGTAGTTATGTATCTCGCGCAGTAAGGAGTCAAATTTTGTTGACCGTCTCCCATTCACCTGAACCATTAGCGACAAATTTTGCGTTTCGCGCCCGTGTTTGCGCATGGGTTAAAATAAAGTGCTGAATCTTTGCACGCGAGGTGCGAAAACATTACACATATTTTATTATTTCGCCCGGCCTCAGCCGGGCGAACCCCTACGAGAGCTTTTCGTGCGTGCGTACGTACGTACGTACGTCCGTCCGTCACGCTCTCATATCTAGGCGTTGGTAAGTCGTAGGAAGGCGATCTTGGGCTTTATGGGTAGCTCTCGACTTACTGGTAATGTCGCTAAGAGACTTCGAAATTCAAAACTTTGAATTGCGCGCGCTACAGTAACCCGAATGTCAAAACGTAAAACGGCTCCAAGTCGCTCGTCTTACGTCGTAGAGCGGCGTGCGATAGGTCAACTTAAAGGTCTCGACGTGTTCTTTCGTTTGGCATTAAAAATTTTCTTAATTACGCAAACACGCACCACGAAAAGCGACATTCTCGCGTTTTTAACGCAGAAATCGCTCTCACTCGCTCAGCGTGCGTCGTAGGGAGATGATCTTGGGTTGGTTGGATAGCTCTCGACTCACTGATCATTTGTTCTTCTATTGGTCGAAACTCAAAAGTTTGAATTTCGGGAGCTACAGTAACCCAAAGGTTTAAAACGGGAAACTTATCTAATTCGCTCGTCTTCCGTCATAGAGAGACGATCTTGAGTTCGTTGAATTGGCTTCGGCACACTGATAATTCCGTTAAGAGAAGTCGAAATTCAAAAGTTTGAATTGCGCGCGCTACAGTAACCTAAAGGTCCAAAACGCAAAACGGCTCTAACACGCTCGTCTTACGTCGTAGAGCGCCGTGCAATATATAGGTCAACTAAACAGTCTCGACGTGCTGTTTCATTTGGCATTAAAAATTTTCTTAATTATGCAAACACGCACCACGAAAAGCGACATTCTCGCGTTCTTAGCATAGAAATCGCTCTAACTCGCTCAGCGTGCGTCGTAGAGAGACGATCTGGAGTTGCTAGATTGCTCTAGACTCACTGATCATTTGTTCTTCGATTGGTCGAAACTCAAAAGTTTGAATATCGCAAGCTACAGTAACCCAAAAGTTCAAAACGCAAAACTTCTGTAACTCGCTCGTCTTCCGTCGTAGAGAGACGATCTTGAGTTTGTTGAATAGGTTTCGTCACACTAATCATTCCGTTAAGAGAAGTCGAGATTCGAAAGTTTAAATTTGGCGAGTTACAGTAACTCAAAGGTTCAAACAGCAAATCGGCACTAACTCGCTCGTCTTACGTTGTAGATCGGCATTCGTTCGACCGTTTGAAAGCTTACGTTGAGGCAGTTGTTAAACGGTCATTCCTAAAGAAATACTTTTGTTTTTTTAAACCCTTGTCTTACGAACAACTTTGTCTGCTAAAAAAATTAATCCCGGGCGATCCCAATGTTGCCTTTCAACAACCGCTCAGAAATGCGTGTGTCTTGGTCAAAAAATTAATCCCGGGCGATCCCAATGTTGCCCTGCAAGAACCCCTCAGAAAGGAGCGTGTCAGAAGTAGCGCATGAATAGTGGACTCCGGGCGGGCGCGCGTCATATCGGAAAGGCTTCGAAATGCTTTACAAAAGTATCCACTCTTTTACCACTCTGTATTAATAAAACAACTCAACTTTTTTTAAACAGCTTGTTACCGATACACATTGGTTGCAGTCCCGGTGTCACATGCCAAAACCGCAATCCTACATACCTGTAGAGGAGAGCGACTTGTAGGTTGCCGGCGTCTGCCGGCATGTTGTAGTTGTCGTCACCGGTCTGGACACCGACGACATTCTCCAGCACATTCTGAATGCCGAGCGCTGATTTTGGGCTGGGACGGAGGGTGAAATCGCGAACGTAGAGACTGCAGTTGAATACTAGAAGTATCACGATCACTAGCTACCCAATTTCTATATTTTGCACGCAAAGTTCACAGACGACAAGAGTCAGCTCAGTTCACGTAGGGAATTCACAATCCCTCACTCACTCCTTGATGAAAGTCCGAGAAGTTCTGCGAAGGAAATTTTGCGACAAAGCCCACAAACCCGTATTCGAACTTGGAAAGAAGGTCGGCAAAGAACCTCCAAGAGAAAGCAAAGCCAATTGATGAGTGAATTGCGAATGAAGTTGACTCTACCACTTTTCCACGTCCAAACTTTGTGGATTTGCAGTGCGCGCACGCACGCACGCACGCACGCACGCACGCACGCACGCACGCACGCACGCACGCACGCACGCACGCACGCACGCACGCACGCACGCACGCACGCACGCACGCACGCACGCACGCACGCACGCACGCACGCACGAACGCTCGCACGCCCGCACGCACTCTCTCACGCACGCACGCACGCACGCACGTACGCGCACACGCACGCACGCACGCACGCTCGCACGCACGCACGCGGGCACGCACGCACGCACGCACGCACGCACGCACGCACGCACGCACGCACGCACGCACGCACGCACGCACGCACGCACTCACGCACGCCCGCACGCACGCACGCACGCACGCCCGCTCGCGCACGCACGCACGCACGCACGCACGCACGCACGCACGCACGCACGCACGCACGCACGCACGCACGCTCGCACGCACGCACCCACGCACGCACGCACGAACGCGCTCGCACGCTCTCACGCACGAACGCACGCACGCAAGCCAGTTAGCACGCGCGCACTCTCGCACGAACGCACGCTCGCACGCACGCTCGCACGCACGCACGCACGCACGCACGCACGCACGCACGCACGCACGCACGCACGCACGCACGCGCACGTACGCACGCACGCACGTACGTACGTACGCACGCGCGCACGCGCGCACGCACGCTCGCACGCACGCACCCACGCACGCACGCACGCACGCGCACGCACGCTCGCAGGCACGCACGCACGCACGCATGCACGAACGCACGCGCGCACGCACGCACGCACGCACGCTCGCACGCACGCACGCACGCACGCTCGCACGCACCCACGCGCGCACGCGCGCACGCGCGCACGCACGCACCGACCCTACACCCACCGAGATGTCGAGCACAGAACTGCCCTGGCCGGCGATGTTAGCCACCACCCAGACGGCCTGCTTGGAGCGAATAGCGGGCGTATACTGGGGCCTGTGTTGGAACATGATCAGCAGGAATCTGTCCCCAGTCGCCGCCGTCTGGCCCTCGCCCAGTTCCAGGCCCGTCGGCCGGACTATGGCCGCCGCCGCCGGTATCAACTCGTTGCCCGCTTGCGCAACTGAGGCGCCAAAGCGCATCTGGAGTGAGAGGTGGGGGAGGAGCACGTGTTCTAGAAGAAGGGACCCATTTGTGAAGCAGAGTAATTGGCGCCTGGCGGGTTCGATTCCCACCAGCCGCCGATCTTTTGCTTCGCAAATCGGCTTCAAGTTCAATGATGACTCGCTAGAGCTGAAGAGTCGCGTTCGAGGGACACGTGTTGCGCTCTCTCCGGGTGAAATTTGAGGTGCGCATGCGTAAACAGGGTGAATCGTTTTGGTTGATTTGGCTCGACACAATACATATGTCTTTACATGTATGAGGGAAAAGTTTTGTAGTTGGGGGAGCGGATCGAAAGCGGCAAACAAGCGTCAGATACCCCAAACCCCCCCCCCCCTCGAGCGACTCAATGATCACCTACTGTACTTCAGGCGAGCGTTAATGGGCAAGGCTAGGAACGGTTCTCACAAATGTACCTACTGTACCACTGTGCCTTGCTCAACAGACAAGAGCACTCAACACGCACCGTGAGCGGCCGGGAGGGCAGCTGAATGGTGATGGCGGTGGCGGCGCGGTTGGTGCGGAACTGCTGGGCGAGCCCTTGACTGGAGATGGTCGCTTCGAACCCGGAGCCGTCGAACTGCACGTGGAAGAACTGGCCCGCCACCAGCGCGTTGTTCGTCAGCTGTGCAAACGTGAGTACTGTAATTACAGTACTTATGGGTGAACCAAATCGACGTGCGCGAAGTTTGCAGAAGAAGGTAGCAACAACGTCCTGCTTCATACGTTCACAGCAAATTTGACGTGAATCGGTGAAGCCATGTGTGAGAACCACGGCCGGAAAGACAGTGCCCCTGTCTGTCCATTTTATATCGTCTTCCAAAGAAGACCGACTTCTGTCGCTTGGTCCGTTTCAGTATCAGCAAAACTTTTTAAAGGATTCTATTCGAAACCTTGCCCACACATTGGCAAGTTTTTGTGCCGCCCAGTAGACTGTCCTGCTGCACTCACACCCACCAAGTTGTCAATGCTCTTCGCTTGGCAGGTTGCCGCGGTGACGCCGCCGTTTGCGTCAGGGGTGGTCGTCGTCTGGCGCAGAAGCAGCACCGCGTAGGGAGTCGGCCGGGCCAACCCCGCCGCCGGCTGCGGACCTCCATAGCCCGGGCCTATAGACGCGTAGAGGATACTGTAGGCAGCATCGGAACCCGTGGGGGGGGGGCATAGGTGCAGGCCACCCGGAGGCCAGGGGGGGGGTTTTAGTTAAGGAAAATTTTTGAGAGGGGGGGGGGCAGTGAACAGCTTTTTAGAATGGCCAAAAATACGCTAAAAATGGCATTAATTTGGTCAAAAACACGCTAATTTGTGCATAAATAGACGAAATATAGCGCCGCAGGCGAAAATTTGGACAAAATAGGACCAAAAACTACCAAAAATACAAGAAAATTTCCGAAATTTCCGGATTTTTTTTCGAATTCCGGATGCCAGGGGGGGGGGGGGTAGTATCAGTGAAAAGTTCACTAGAGGCCAGGGCCAGAGGGGGGGGGGGGGGGGGGTTCCCCCCCCCCCCGTCCCCCCCCCGCCTGCACCTATGGGGGGGGGGGGGGGGGGGGCAGCCCCTCCAATCCGCTAAACCACTCCACATTCCCCCTCCCTGGGTGCCGTAGCATTTCCAGAGCAAACTAATTTCCCTCCACAGTGCCGTGGAGCTATTTGTAACGTAAGCAACCGAAATCGGCCTAAATTTCGCCTGCAGCGCTTCATTAGAGCAATTCTGCAACTGTAGAGACCCAAGAAGTAAATGTTTTGCATGCTGCACTATTTTAAAGCAAGTTCACATCTCTAACGTGAATTTACACATAGAGTATCAAGTAGTGGGGCATTCGTAGTTCTTCACCGTCAAACGTCTTTCCTGCCTTACCGCACCGATTGCCAGTCTGACAATTCGGCTATATATTGGGAATACCGAATACCTAATTGCAAAATTCGAGCACCCGGTGGCACCATCATGCTGTAGACTCCGATTCATCCGACTGACGCGATTCTGGAAGAGTCGTAGCCACACAGTAGCACTGGCACCCACCAATCTGTTGGCGTGTCGTCTCTGTCGTGCCGTCGGCCGAGCCGTCGAGGCGGACGTTGCACTTGAGGAAGAGGATGGTGGGAGCCTCCCGATTTCCCCGGTTGATCGCCAGCTGGGCCACGGTGTAGCGACGGTTTTGGAACTCGTTGGCTGTGGCCGCGGCCAGGCTCACCTACGTAAACTCGTCCATCAAGCTTCCGTTTTCAAATAATTGTCGAGTCTTGTTTGCATTCTGACTGACAATGAGTTATCTTTTACGAGCTCCCCCTTCGCAAGAGGAATTAGCTTAGACCAATATTGACTTCGCCCGGGATTTGCTTCTTAGAAATTCCCCTTTCATGCTCCGTCTTTGAAAAGTGACAATGATTTTGCCAGACTTTCATAGCACACATATTTGAAACAAAGCCACAAATGAGCGCCAACCGTGGGCTCGGTGTCGGTGTTGTTCCTGAGCAGCAGGGTGCCCAGCTGGGCCTGCAGCCCCTCGAAGGTGACGTCCAGCTCGCGCGTGGGCGTGCCCCAGGTGGCGCGCAGCGGTGCCAGATTCTGTTGGAAATTCATTACATTGCATTATTGTTGCATCTGTTACAATACATTCGCCGTCCCGTTAATGCAAGACATCGAAAAGTGAACCGTGAATCCAAAGGCGACCGCAGTCTCAGTGACAGGGCAGCTGGTGTCGGGAGTGTTGGTGCCGTCGCCAATGCAACAATATCCGGTGAATTGTTCGGCGGGAGGGGGCGTGCCTTCAACCTGCCAGGGAATCGGATGTTAATAATAATAATAATAATAATAATAATAATAATAATAATAATAATAATAATAATAATAATAATAATAATAATAATAATAATAATAATAATAATAATAATAATAATAATAATAATAATAATAATAATAATAATAATAATAATAATAATAATAATAATAATAATAATAATAATAATAATAATAATAATAATAATAATAATAATAATAATAATAATAATAATAATAATAATAATAATAATAATAATAATAATAATAATAATAATAATAATAATAATAATAATAATAATAATAATAATAATAATAATAATAATAATAATAATAATAATAATAATAATAATAATAATAATAATAATAATAATAATAATAATAGTAATAATAATAATAATAATAATAATAATAATAATAATAATAATAATAATAGTAATACTAATAATAATAATAGAAACTCCGTCGCTTCAAGCGAGCTTCGGCGACTCAGCTAACGCTTATCGTCTGTGATCATTGTGTGCAAAATGGAGAAATTACTAATTAGGTAGCTAGTGATCATGTCGTGATACGTCACGTATTCAATTGCAGCTCCGAATGTGAATATAGCGACAAATTTTCGCCTGCGGCGCGAAATTTTTTTTGTACTTTGGTAGCATCGTGGTCTCTACCCCCCCCCCCACCCAAATGTCTCCAAATCCTTCATTTACCGTCTCGACAGTGAGACCGTCGGCGGCGACTCTGTTCTGTCGTCGGCCGAACTCGCAGTTGCCGGGTCTGCTGCAACTGGCGCGCCGGTCGATACTGCGAGCTGCGACAGTAGCCATCGTCAGAGCAGGCGTAGCCCGGAGGCCCTCCAGCAAGGTTCTGGCCGGTGGGGCACTCTGAAATGTTACTGGCTCGGTCCCAGGTGTTCAGGAGGAATCGGGAGCGTAAGGTTGTCTAGTGACTTGACTTGAAGCACCAGAACACGACTCGAGGCCTCACAAGCAGGCGCTGCGTAGCAATAAGTCCTTCGTCGACTATAAGCCACTGAGCTAACCAGACAATAAACGACGGACTACTTATACAGACACGAACTATGTAAGTTATGCATGGCATCCCTAATGGTGCCATGCTTACATGCCCCTTTCAACGAAAAGGCCATGTCGCCACTGCTTAGAACCTAAGATCAGAAATCACGATCACTGATTTCCTCGAACGCGTAGAACTGGGCGAACTTGAACGACCAGTTGCCTTGATCGACCTTGAACGAACTGGGCGAACCAAACGACCAGATGACGATACCTTAAACCTCACACGAGAAAATATTAGACAAGCACACGACGACTATGTACTCTCAATAGTCAAAGCGACAAGCTTTCAGAACTCTGCCTATCGCTCATCGCCTTAGCACTATCCGAGCGTCAATCGTGCGCTAAGATCGCTCCTCACTCCTCAGCCTGTGCTTGTCACCTTCTCCTCTCCCCTCTTTCAAGAAGAAAGCGACTGTTCCCAGGACAGCCAAGCTCAAGCACTCAAGTACTCGTAATGCTACAGTGAGCCTTCAAGCAATTCAAAAGCTCGACCTTGTACCCAGGACAAGGGAGAAACACGTCCAATCTGTACCCAGGACAGATGACGAAGATGACAAAGCGCATGTACACAGGACAGAGGCGCTATATGCAAGCACACTCAATCCCCACAGGCAACCCGATACAAGCGACTCAGAACACCCTGTAAGAACCATAGTCGGACACTGGAAACACGCGAGTATCTGTTCTGTATTGGGACCAGTGAGAACTCGATGGTGGCATCTGACAACGCCCCCAAAACTTGTTCCTCAAACTGTCCACGTTCTGATCCGACATCAGTGGTTGCGTTCTCCAGTTCCAACTCGATGGGTCCTGACCCGAGGTCTGACTCCAGTTCCAATCCGGTCTACGCTGCCAGGCGGGAAACCGGCGAGAACTGTCCCTACAGTAACCTCTATAGGACGATCGTCCACCCCGTCTCCTCCAATTCCTGGGACTTCGCGCCCTGACTGGCCGACTCGACTCGTCAGCGTCAAAGGATGATGGCACAACGGCCGACGGAAACACCTTCCCCGAGCCATTCGAGAGGCCAATACCGACTTCCTCCATCAAGTCGTTGCCTATCAAAATATCGACAGGAAGATTGAAGCTAACTGGCGCCGTCACTTCGAACGGAATCGCTTCGTTCTCACTCGAGCAATAGACGCCCTTCAGCTTCACTGAACCTGTGCTCAGGAAAGTGGAACCATCTATGCCAGTCAACGGGAAGTTCTGATCTTGCGTGATCAAATCAGCGTTACCACTCTGAAGCAAAGTCTCGACGACTCGAGGGCTGACAGTGGTTGTGGTTGCACCTGAGTCCAGGACGGCGACCTGACTCCTCATCTGCCCATTCTTGAATCGTCGCTTCAAATCCGGCGCGACTTGTGGCAAATCGTCAAAGAGGAAGTCCGTCGCGGGAATCAGTTTCGACTTCTGGTTCTCCTGCTTCGAGAGCTGGCACAACTCATAGGGCGACAAATCCCTAGCCGACATGACCAACGCCTTTCCGGCCCACTCCAGAGGAAAACCAGCCTGCGTCACGGGCGGCGGCTGAGAATCGACCCTATGCGACGACGAAGCTTGCCCAGACGGAGCCTGCGAATGAGAATCCAGCGTTTGTGACATCTCATTCACCCAGCGCGACGACTGCACATTCGGCGTACCAGCCGGCGGACGAGACTGCTGATCTGGAGGCTTTTGCGCCCTGATTGCATCCTGCTTGAAGCAACGGTCGTCCGTGTGACCAAGAAACGGCGTATAGCCCTTATCACGACAGAAAGTGCACACCCGATTCTGGGATTCGGCCGCAACGTGTCCCTTTTGACGACAGCGGAAACACTCACGAGCCGATTCGGAACCGCGGTACAAAGGACGATTTCCAACTCTGTCAAGACGCGCATCTTCCAGAGGCGGCGCTTGAAATGACGGCCCAACCGACACATTCCGCTGCTGCTGACCAGAAGTCTGTTGCTGACCTCTCGGCGCGCGCTCAGAATTCGACTTAGCGGCCTGTTGCTTCATCTCACGCTCGCTCTCTTTCTCAGCGGCAGCTGTGAAAACACCCTCAACGGTCCACTCATCATCCTTCAAGATAGCCTGATTAGCCGGCAAAAGAGACTGATGAACGATGTACGCCTGACAAGATTCGTATCGAGCCTTGTTCTTGGCATTCTCACGATGGCAATTCTTGCCACAAGGACACACATGGGCTTCCGTCTCAGGTACCGTAATCGCTTTCTCAGCCGTCCGGAACTCCCGTTCCATGATCGAACGCCACTGGTACACAGACTGGTAATTCTGCTGACGTTGGCCCCATAGCGACGCCATCTTGGTCGTTCTCGTTCTCCTATCGGCGAAGTTGGTAGTCAATCGATCGACAACCGCCCACAATTTGAGATACGTAACTGAACGAACAACCGAATTTGCTATAGTGGTCCATTTTGATGTCCTTTGGACAAGTTATAGCACTTTACTAGACGAACAGGGGAAAAAAATCCCGGAGCGAATCGGCCGAATGATGTTTAACTGTTACGGTAGCCGAAAGTGGTTTTTTGACAAAAATTTGCCTTTCAAAAATCCTAGTAAATCAGGGAGTTGTTGGATCGGGCCACAGATTAAATCGGCAAGATTAACATGTTCTCTTTTGTTTAAGACGAAAAGCGCCAAAATTGCGATGAACGGTGAGTTCTGCCTTACACAACGGCGGTTCTCCATCTGGGGCCGAAAATGCCGATTTTCGACTTTCGGCCGTTTTAGCGCCTGATTGCGATGATTTGTGGCCTGAATGGACTGCACTGACGCGATTCCCCGTCTTAAACTGATCCAGGATCAATTTTTGAAAAATGTTCTTTCGGCTACCGTACCCGGGCCGCGTCCAAAATTCGAATTTACCAGCCGGGTGGTGAAAAAGTGAATGCTTGGAGCCGATCCCGGTGCTTTCGAGGTCGCTGATGCCCAATCTGGGCGTTATCTTGGCGTTTCGGATCAAGATTCGCGAGTTTTGGTCTGAAAATCGACCTACCGTAGCCATGCGTCGACTAAACTGAAAGTGTGGTAATTGTGCGGTTGAAGTGTCGATTCTAGGGTATTTCGCGGCGAGGAACGCGAATTCGCTATTGGTTTCTCCATTTTGTGTCGATTTTGCCATCAAACAGCCACTTTCCTAATGCCGAAATTCAAATTAGAATGCAACTTTTACTGTACTCTCCTCAAACTATTTGCAACTTGAATTTGCGCGCGCATTCAAACTTCTGAATTGAAGGAAATGCAGTGTGGAAAGGCGGCGGCGTGAAAGAAGCATTTGCCCATGAACTGTCAATTCTTCCCGTCCAAAACGGCAAGGCGAGTCTGCGATTGGCGCAGCCCCGAATCTTAGCTGCCGGCTACTGGTTGAATCGAAGCGAAATGGCGCATTTTGGACTCAATTCGGCCTGGTCTACAGGATTTCGGTGGAGTTCTGCTTCGTGCCGGTAGGTGGAGGGAATACGCGTACTCTGAAACTCGCGCGTGGGCGGAATTTGTGGAGAACCTTCGGGCGGAAATCGGCCTTATTTCTCAAGATAAGTGAGTGGCGGTTTGCTTTCTCCCGTTCGGGTCGGAGTGCTTCACTGCAGGCTCTCCTGCGCGTTTCCCTTGTTTTGAAGTTCTATGTTTTAGATACTCTGCATAGTCTGTTCGCCTTTATTAGTATGC
>JASAMZ010013607.1:0-22500 GCA_030248115.1 Linhomoeus sp. GSCO2_2 | reverse complement strand
GCAAACTTTTTCCAATGCGCAAAATATCGAAGCTCTTTGCAGCCTGGAGCAACACATGAGATACTGTCAGGCAACAGCAGACAGGAGTAATGAAAGTGGAAAATTCTAGTTATTCTATGAACTGCGATGAAACTGCACGATTTACCATTTTTCGTGTACGCAAGCAGCTCAACAACTAGAAACGGCACAAAATTTTTGCGTTTTAACGATGATTTTTTAGCTATTTGCGCCGCAAAGCTGTCAAATTCAGCGCCGTACGCAAATATTCGAACTCCTCGTCGTCAGACACCACAAGAACGGTTCAGCAAAAGAAATTTTCAAAATTTGCCTAGAGGATTCTTGCCTTGCCAAATGCCTTGCCTTGCCGCCAATACCCTACCCTGCCAAAATTGCCTTGCCAAAGGTGCCGATTGAGGGGGGGGGGGGGGGGTGGGTGGAGGGAGATCGTCACCCCCGGCCGCGAATCGGGCAAAAATGAGGAAATTTTCCGAAAATGAGCTTGAAAATAGTCCAAAATTTTGTCTGCGGTGCTACATTTTAACGTTTTTGATGATCATTTTAAGCTGTTTTTTGGTATTGTTGGGTGTTTTATGCTCTTTCGGACCAATTTAGGATATTGATTTTTCCCCCGGATGCCACCGCTTCAGAAAGTTTTTGCCTGCTGCGCAATAAATAGCAATAATTTTTGCCTGCGGCGCACTTGTAATAGTAAAACTGTTTGTCTGTGATGCTGTAGATATAAAATTTCGCTGCGGCGCTGTAAATAATAGAAATTTTGCCTTGAAGAACAAAAGTCGCGGAATTTCACCCTGCGGCGCTAAATTTGTGGAAATTAGCACTAAAACAGTTGCCTCCCGGTTGTCAATCCTAGCTACGCCCTGCCCCCCCCCCCCACCCAGGCTGACGAGCAATCGCACCTATTGGAGCCGCCCAGCGCCGCACCTATGCTACAATCACCTCAACACACATCCAAAAGTCCTAGAGGAAGGGAATTGGAAGTCTCCTCCTCTCTTCTGGAACGCCGCTTCGGCGCCTCTGGGGACCGGAATTTCCCCTTGAATCAGCAGAAGCTACACCACTTCGGACGCAGAAATAGCCAATGTTCAATCGTGGCACCAAACTGACAAATTTATTAATTGCCGGACCAATTAGACGCTACATTTATTAGGCGGAACTCTTCGCGAGGTCGATTATAGATGATTTTTGCAGGAAAATTTCCAAAAGTGCATTATTCCGTTGTGGTGCTGCATGCATAATCAGAATGCAGAAGTAGCAATAAACTGCAGACCAGATATCTCGTCTAGTCGTCTTTACTAGACTGGATGGCCTCTGCTCTAGAATTCGATTCTTGTCGGTTCTGCGGCTTTCCCGGTTGATGGTCTGAACGATTCATTTGCATGCGTCACTTCACTCTCACTGAACTGTATCCCAAACGACCAAAAACAGCGAACCTTCTGCTCCATTTGGCCGTAGATCTTCCCAACGGCGTTCTCTTCACCAGGCGAATCGACAGAACTGCTCGGAATCGTGCTATTTTCACAATTTCGTATTAACAAAACTCAAATTTCAGCAGTTTGTTATGAATTCTATCACAAAACCTCGCCTAACTTCTTGCTGCGAACGTTTTTGGCACTCCTCCCCTCCAAAAGGGAGGAGTGCTATAGTGATGGTGCGGATTCTGTGTAAATTGGAACGCTCATAAGTCGGGCTAGAGTTGGCTGATTGGGGCGAATTTTTTTTTATTCGATAGGTCTCTGGATTGCGCAGTGTGCATCGAAGGTCCCGACTTCCGTCCGGGACCCGATTTTTGGCAAATTGCCAAAAACCCGGTTTTTCGGCCTCCGGCGAACTTTGGACGCTTAGAATAGTGTTCTGGTAGACCGGAGCGAGACGAGCTTTGGGCCGAATATGTAAAAGACATTGGGCTATCCGATGATAGGGACGCCGTCTGGCTGGGTCCGGGTCTGCCCGGGCCGGGTAGCAAAAACCGGGTTTTTCGACCCAAAATCAGGTTCGCGGCCCCCGCTTGTAAGTGTTTTATTTTTAAAGTAGAGGTTGTAGTTTATTGACAAGTGGCACACCTCAGATAGTCAATTACCGCACCGCATTGTTGAATCCGGTCAGATGTACCCCGGCCTGGGAAATATTGCCCAAAGTTGGGTCCCGGGTTTCCGGGTAAAACTTCGGGCCGGTGTAACTTTTGATGGGGTGCCCGAGATGGAACGAAGACCAATCGATAGAGACCGGCGAGCTCTACAACATTGTAGTAGGTCGTTTCTCTCTAAATATCCAAATTTTGGGTGAAAAGTTAAAAATAACCGATTTTTGGTCGAAAATTCAAAGTTCCGCGTTTCTCATTTTTTGCTGTGTTGATCGATTACGCTGGTGTTTGGCGAGTTTTTTGCGCTTATAAATGTCTTTCCGGGAAACGAGAAAAGGTCGCAGTCGGAAATTGTTTTTTTCGAGAAAATTCTGTTTTTCCAACAAATTTTCGGTATTTCGGTGCAAAGCGGGGTCATTTGAGATATTTCGGTGTCAGTTGGACTTTCACGTGATAGAGCATCAAAAGATACGTTGTTTTTGTTATAAGCAGTCTTTTCGTCCGACGCGTATTTTGGCGGGAAATTTGAATTCAAAATTTTGGCTGCCCGATTTGTCCAGGGCGCCTACCGTGTAAGTACTCGATTCCGGCTTTTCGGGGACGCTGATCACGAATTTGACGTTGTCTTTTCGTTTTGAGATGTGTGGGACCATTTGTGAAGAATATGCTTGCTACCATATGTGCCCTCAAGTGGAAAACCTGGTTGTGTCAGTTCAGCTCAACCTAGGTGTTCTGTGTGCCAAATGTGGGGTATTCGAAGGGTCACAATTCCGAATTTGCTATTAATTTTTGCGATAGAATGGCCACTAAGCCTCACTAACATGTCTCGTTGATCAATGGGCAGCATGATTCAACTACGTACCAAAATTCTTCTGAAAGAGGGGAGGAGTGCCCCGAGGGGCTCTGCCCCCGTCTACTAATCTTGTCGAAGCTACAACATACGCGATGTAATTCGCGGCATCAATGGCAGTCGCGCCACAAAGCCGTGTGCGACTTGTATTCACGCTTGTCACAATCTGGGAATACAACATTTCCGTTTTTGCGATTTTCTGCTGAAAAACCGTTGTTTTGGAGGATTTTTTTGTCTGAACACACTCGCTTTAAGTCAAGAATTCTATTTCCATAAAAATTTCGCCAAAATATGCTGATTTTCATCGATTTTGGCGAGGTGCGTACAGAGGGTGCGTGAGGTGCGTGAGGTGCGTGGGTGCGTGTTTTAGTAACTGCCATCGTTGCTATGTCAGTCGGGTCGTACAGCGCGGTGCGTGCTTTAGTCACTGGCTGTATTGATTGAGGTTTCAAAGCTGCGCCTGGGGAAGTCTTTGTCGGTCTGTGTGTCATTGCACGTGCGGAACAGTGGCGAAAGTCGAAATTTTTCCAACAATTTTTTCCCCAAAATGCCTTCGGACATCTCGGCCGTCGTAGACGAGCAAATCGAGCCGGCCTTGCTGAAGGTCCGTCTGTCGCTGGTTTTTGTGCGAATTTTCGCCAAATTTCCACCAAAAATGCGCAATTTTCGCAGAGATTTGAGGAGGAGTACCTCGCGCAAGTGAAGAGGGGCGCGGCGAGCTCCGTTGCCTCCTTCAGCTACGCTCACGCGCTGACCAGAAGCACGCCCAACAGACGTCGGGGTGGGAATCGTGCTTTTGGAAGGTGAGTTGGTTGGCAAGATTAAAATCGCCCGGGATTTGAAAAATACTTGTTTGAGAGAATTTTCTCCATATTAGGTCTCGGCCGAGGGCCGGACGAGGCGGCGAACAAGCGCGACTACGTGTTCTATCTAGCGTTGGCCCACACCAGGCAGAAGGTTAATTTGAATTAGAAATTTTCAAAATTAATAACCATAGGTGCAGGCGGGGGGGGGGAGCCCTCTGGCCCTGGCCTACCATGAACTCTCACTGATACTCCCTCCCCCTGGCATCCGAAATTCGGAAAAAATTCCGGAAATTTCGGAAATTTTCTTGTATTTTTGGTCGTTTTTGGTCCTGTTTTGTCCAAATTTTGCCTGCGGCGTTATATTAACGTCCATTTATGCACAAATTAGCGTGTTTTTGAATAATTTTCAGAGCTACAGTATCTCAGTCAACGCGCCAACTAATTAACTGTCGAGTGTCTTTTAGTATTCGCGGCAGTTTGCGTGCCGCCTAGCGCAAAAGGGAACTTAGGATTGTAATATTACTGCCTTATTTGAACAGACGCGGCTACAGTATGATTTGACGCGGATGCCGTCTCGGTTTAGTGCCGTCTCTGCCGTCTCGGTATAGAAAATGCCTTTTTGAGAGGGGGGGGGGTCCCGGGACCAGCGAGCAGCTCTTTAGAATGGCCAAAAATGCGCTAAAATGGCCTTAATTTGGTCAAAAACACGCTAATTTGTGCATAAATGGACGTTAATATAACGCCGCAGGCAAAAATTTGGACAAAATAGGACCAAAAACGACCAAAAATACAAGAAAATTTCCGAAATTTCCGGATTTTTTTCCGAATTTCGGATGCCAGGGGGAGGGAGTATCAGTGACAAGTTCACTAGAGGCCAGGGCCAGAGGGCTCCCCCCCCCCCGCCTGCACCTATGGTTATTAATTTTGAAAATTTCTAATTTAAATTAACCTTCTGCCTGGTGTGGGCCAACGCTAGATAGAACACGTAGTCGCGCTTGTTCGCCGCCTCGTCCGGCCTCTTGGCCAGGTCTGAATATGGAGAAAATTCTCTCAAACAAGACTTTTTCAAATCCCGGGCGATTCTAATCTTGCCAACGACCACCTTCCAAAAGCACGATTCCCAACTTGACGTTGTTGGGCGTGCTTCTGGTCAGCGCGTGAGCGTAGCTGAAGGAGGCAACGGAGCTCGCCGCGCCCCTCTTCACTTGCGCGAGGTACTCCTCCTCAAATCTCTGCGAAAATTGCGCATTTTTGGTGGAAATTTGGCGAAAATTCGCACAAAAACCAGCGACAGACGGACCTTCAGCAAGGCCGGCTCGATTTGCTCGTCTACGACGGCCGAGATGTCCGAAGGCATTTTGGGGAAAAAATTGTTGGAAAAATTTCGACTTTCGCCACTGTTCCGCACGTGCAATGACACACAGACCGACAAAGACTTCCCCAGGCGCAGCTTTGAAACCTCAATCAATACAGCCAGTGACTAAAGCACGCACCGCGCTGTACGACCCGACTGACATAGCAACGATGGCAGTTACTAAAACACGCACCCACGCACCTCACGCACCTCACGCACCCTCTGTACGCACCTCGCCAAAATCGATGAAAATCAGCATATTTTGGCGAAATTTTTATGGAAATAGAATTCTTGACTTAAAGCGAGTGTGTTCAGACAAAAAAATCCTCCAAAACAACGGTTTTTCAGCAGAAAATCGCAAAAACGGAAATGTTGTATTCCCAGATTGTGACAAGCGTGAATACAAGTCGCACACGGCTTTTTGGCGCGACTGCCATTGATGCCGCGAATTACATCGCGTATGTTGTAGCTTCGACAAGATTAGTAGACGGGGGCAGAGCCCCTCGGGGCACTCCTCCCCTCTTTCAGAAGAATTTTGGGAGTTGAATCATGCTGCCCATTGATCAACGAGACATGTCAGTGAGGCTTAGTGGCCATTCTGATCGCAAAATTAATAGCAAATTCGGAATTGTGACCCTCGAATACCCCACATTTGGCACACAGAACACCTAGGTTGAGCTGAACTGACACAACCAGGTTTTCCACTTGAGGGCACATATGGTAGCAAGCATATTCTTCACAAATGGTCCCACACATCTCAAAACGAAAAGACAACGTCAAATTCGTGATCAGCGTCCCCGAAAAGCCGGAATCGAGTACTTACACGGTAGGTGCCCTGGACAAATCGGGCAGCCAAAATTTTGAATTCAAATTTCCCGCCAAAATACGCGTCGGACGAAAAGACTGCTTATAACAAAAACAACGTATCTTTTGATGCTCTATCACGTGAAAGTCCAACTGACACCGAAATATCTCAAATGACCCCGCTTTGCACCGAAATACCGAAAATTTGTTGGAAAAACAGAATTTTCTCGAAAAAAACAATTTCCGACTGCGACCTTTTCTCGTTTCCCGGAAAGACATTTATAAGCGCAAAAAACTCGCCAAACACCAGCGTAATCGATCAACACAGCAAAAAATGAGAAACGCGGAACTTTGAATTTTCGACCAAAAATCGGTTATTTTTAACTTTTCACCCAAAATTTGGATATTTAGAGAGAAACGACCTACTACAATGTTGTAGAGCTCGCCGGTCTCTATCGATTGGTCTTCGTTCCATCTCGGGCACCCCATCAAAAGTTACACCGGCCCGAAGTTTTACCCGGAAACCCGGGGCCTAACTTTGGGCAATATTTCCCAGCCCGGGGTACATCTGACCGGATTCAACAATGCGGTGCGGTAATTGACTATCTGAGGTGTGCCACTTATCAATAAACTACAACCTCTACTTTAAAAATAAAACACTTACAGCGGGGGCCGCGAACCCTATTTTTGGGTCGAAAAACCCGGTATTTGCTACCCGGCCCGGGCAGGCCCGGACCCATCCCGACGGCGCCCCTACCATCGGATAGCCCAATGTCTCTTACATATTCGGCCCAAAGCTCGTCTCGCTCCGGTCTACCAGAACACTATTCTAAGCGTCCAAAGTTCACCGGAGGCCGAAAAACCGGGTTTTTGGCAATTTGCCAAAAATCGGGTCCCGGACGGAAGTCGGGACCTTTGATGCACACTGCGCAATCCAGAGACCTATCGAATAAAAAAAAATTCGCCCCGATCGGCCAACTCTAGCCCGACTTATGAGCGTTCCAATTTACACAGAATCCGCACCATCACTATAGCACTCCTCCCTTTTGGAGGGGAGGAGTGCCAAAAACGTTCGCAGCAAGAAGTTAGGCGAGGTTTTGTGATAGAATTCATAACAAACTGCTGAAATTTGAGTTTTGTTAATACGAAATTGTGAAAATAGCACGATTCCGAGCAGTTCTGTCGATTCGCCTGGTGAAGAGAACGCCGTTGGGAAGATCTACGGCCAAATGGAGCAGAAGGTTCGCTGTTTTTGGTCGTTTGGGATACAGTTCAGTGAGAGTGAGTGACGCACTAAATGAATTGTTCAGACCATCAACCGGGAAAGCCGCAGAACCGACAAGAATCGAATTCTAGAGCAGAGGCCATCCAGTCTAGTAGACGACTAGACGAGATATCTGGTTGGCAGTTTATTGCTACTTCTGCATTCTGATTATGCATGCAGCACCACAACGGAATAATGCACTTTTGGAAATTTTCCTGCAAAAATCATCTATAATTGACCTCGCGAAGAGTTCCGCCTAATAAATGTAGCGTTGAATTGGTCCGGCAATTAATAAATTTGTCAGTTTGGTGCCACGATTGAACATTGGCTATTTCTGCGTCCGAAGTGGTGTAGCTTCTGCTGATTCAGGGAAATTCCGGTCCCCAGAGGCGCCAAGCGGCGTTCCAGAAGAGAGGAGGAGACTTCCAATTCCCTTCCTCTAGGACTTTTGGATGTGTGTTGAGGTGATTGTAGCATAGGTGCGGGCGCTGGGCGGCTCCAATAGGTGCGATTGCTCGTCAGCCTGGGTGGGGGGGGGGGGCAGGGGCGTAGCTAGGATTGACAACTGGGAGGCAACTGTTTTAGTGCTAATTTCCACAAATTTAGCGCCGCAGGCGGAAATTTTGCTACTTTTGTTCTTCAAGGCAAAATTTCTATTATTTACAGCGCCGCAGGCGAAATTTTAATATCTACAGCATCGCAGACAAACAGTTTTACTATTACAGCGCCGCAGGCAAAAATTATTGCTATTTATTGCGCAGCAGGCAAAAACTTTCTAGTGGCTGGCATCTGGGGGAAAAATCAATATCCTAAATTGGTCCGAAACAGCATAAAACACCCAACAATACCAAAAAACAGCTTAAAATGATCAAAAACGTTAAAATGTAGCACCGCAGACAAAATTTTGGACTATTTTCAAGCTCATTTTCGGAAAATTTCCTCATTTTTGCCCGATTCGCGGCCGGGGGGGGGGGGGGGGGGTGGGTAACCCCCATCTCCCTACAACCCCCCCCCCCCCCTCAATCGCACCTTTGACAAGGCAATTTTGGCAGGGTAGGGTATTGGCGGCAAGGCAAGGCATTGGCAAGGCAAGAATCCTCTAGGCAAATTTTGAAAATTTCTTTTGCTGAACCGTTCTTGTGGTGTCTGACGACCAGGAGTTCGAAATATTTGCGTACGGCGCTGAATTTGACAGCTTTGCGGCGCAAATAGCTAAAAAATCATCGTTAAAACGCAAAAATTTTGTGCCGTTTCTAGTTGTTGAGCTGCTTGCGTACACGAAAACTTGGGAGATCGTGCAGTTTCATCGCAGTTCATAGAATAACTAGAATTTTCCACTTTCATTAATCCTTGTCAGCCGTTGCCTACAGTATCTCATGTGTTGCTCCAGGCTGCAAAGAGCTTCGATATTTTGCGCATTGGAACAAGTTTGCAATCAGCCGATACTGTAGTTATGAAAGTTCCACTTTTTTGGATGAAAACGTGGACTTCTGCCTAGTTTTTTGTGTCAGACTTGCAGCTGAAGATGTCGCGCGACGTTTGAAACGAAGCCCGAGTCTCCAAAACGCGATCTTGAGCGATTTTGGCGAGGTGCGTGAGGTAGGGTGCGTGGGTGCGTGGTATTCGGGTGCGTGGTGCGTGAGGTGCGTGTTTTAGTAACTGCCGCAACGATTGTGGTCCAAAATGGGTTTGCTTCAAATCAAAGTGATCGCGCGCCGTGTTGCGCGTGTAATAGTAGTTTCTTGCAAAACGAAATAGCAGAAGGAAGATAACATATCAGGCGAGCATTCGCCACTCAAATGCTTCTTTATCTTCAAATCATCCGGCGAGGAGCAGCCGCTAATCATCATCGCCTTAAAAGACAGAGCACCTGGGTTTTTTTTTGGGCCATAGTGGGGGCCATGGCCCCTAGAATTTTGGACCGGGCCCCTAAGATTTTTGGTTAGGGGCCACGGTTTAACAGGGGTACCCCTGTTGCGACAACTCAAAATTAGCACTTTTACAGAAATTTTGGCCCATTTGGCCCCCAGGCCCCAAACGAAAAAAAAAACCTAGCAGAGCACGCTGTTTTGGTTGACAACACAAAAGCTCTTTGCCATTCACGTTCCATTGTTCAGCATTTTTGTGCACACGTGGTGTGGTGAATGAATATTTAACATATACAGTATAGCTCGCCTGAATTTCAGGTATTGTGGCTCTTTCGACGGAAGTAGTCGGTACCACTGGTAGGTATTTGTGATGTTAGGTACCATGATGATTAACGATCTAATGATGGAAAGAAAGATAGATAGAATAGCTTAGGTTCTTGCTTGCTTGCTTATTTGCTTGTGTCTTCTTCGCTGAACAGAAATTCCGACTACCATATGCACTAGTTAGTAGTTACTGTAGGTAACAGTAGGCTACTAGGACTAGTCGAGTATACTATACTTACCGTCCCCTCTAACTAAATGCTCCCTAATTCTGTTTTGAAATTGCGAAACCCGCTTCAACCGAAAGACGAAAACCTCTCGCCGACATGTCACTACATGTTCAATAGTTGTTCTTGTTACGCACAAACGAATAATGCTCCTCATAAATACTTCATGTCGTACCGCTTAGTGACAATGACAGAGCGCTTGACCTTGGCTTCTATTGACATTCGTTGCTAGAATGAGTTTCAGAGCGTCAGAGATACTGCAAAGTAGCTAAGTAGCTAGGGCAATTTCCATCGACAATGCGCCAGTCACTAACTGATACTATTCCATTGCTGTCTTTACTAATGTTGGTGACTTCAATTGGGTTGTGGCTTACGCAGGCTGAAGAAAGCAGCGTCAGTGGATCACACGTCGCCTGCTACTGGAACAAGACGAAATGTAGGTTGGGTTGCCTTGCAAGCAACCCCTCACGATTCACGAATACGAAGAAAGTAGAAATGCTTCAGGCAAAGAGCAATGCAAAGTCTCTTGCAAATCGTACGACCGTTGCAACTCCCTGACCAAGGAAAAGACGAGTAGTCCCCACGTGAGCGGCGACGGTATCGCCGTCTATGCGTGCATTGACGAAGAGGGATATTCGAAGTAAGAAGAAGAAGACGCCGACGACAACAACAACAACGACGACAACAACAACAACAACAACGACGACGACGACGACGACGACGACGACGACGACAACAACGACAACGACAACGACGACAACAACAACAACAACAACAACAACAACAACAACAACAACAACAACAACAACAACAACAACAACAACAACAACAACAACAACAACAACAACAACAACAACAACAACAACAACAACAACAACAACAACAACAACAACAACAACAACAACAACAACAACAACAACAACAACAACAACAACAACAACAACAACAACAACAACAACAACAACAACAACGACAACAAACCGACAACAACAACAACAACAACAACAACAACAACAACAACAACAACAACAACAACAACAACAACAACAACAACAACAACAACAACAACAACAACAACAACAACAACAACAACAACAACAACAACAACAACAACAACAACAACGACGACGACGACGACGGCGACTACGACGGCGACGAAGGCGACGATTGAAACTCCATACAATTTCATACAATTTCAGAGCCATTGTCATAGTGGGTGGTTTTGCGGTCGCCTTCCTAATCTGCGCCGTCGGCTGCGTGATAGGCTACTGTATGTGTCCCGACTTCTACCGTAGGATGGGCTGGGTGAACGGACCCTTCTTCTCGCCCCAATCGAATCGTCATTCCAATCGGTCAAAAGAAGAAATCTTCCGTCACTGAGCAGAGCCCGCCAAGTTACTAAGCTGCTGAACACTAGACCTTGTAAAGCTGCTATTTGGTGATTGCGTGTCGTGGGATTCCATGTAACGCTCTGTGTGAAGAATACACACCCTTAGGCGCTTTGAGGCTTGACAAATACTTGAAAGGAGGTTCGGTACCGTGCCAAGAAGCTATGGTCCATCGCGTGAAGCAATTCGCGGGTTCATCGCCCATCTACACACATACCCAGTCTACAACTGGGCCTTGCACTCGGTTACTTCGTTACAAAATGGGACCGGGTCAATTCACCAAACATGGGTCACATATCGTCTAGGGAGCGGGGGAGTGATAGTGAGACACGAAGACGATTGTTGCAAAACGTGTCAAAAGGTTCGCTGCAACACCAGCGAGACTGGGAGAAGTGCAAGAGCGGCAAAACCGATGCTGGCCCCTTTGGCGGCGGCCGAGCGCTCGTTGATGTTGCTCACACCCTTCTTCTCCCCTTCCCCTCCTCCCTTCGAAGCGACGACCTTCCCTTCTTGCTCTTGTCGGCTGGCTTCTTTGATTCTTGCACTCTCCGCCTCTGAGAGCAGAGCAGGCGGGCAGGCATTCGTTTTCTATCGCTTTGGCAATCGGCATACGTGTAGCCGGGGGGGGGGGGGGGGGGGGGCTAAGCCCCCCCCCCCCCCCCCCATAGCCCCCAGGGACCCCCCCTTCCCCCCTGAAAGACCTAGAAGCCTGCGGCGCTTAAAAATGGCCATATTTTCGCCTGCGGCGCTATATTTAGGCTGCTTTAACCAAAATTAATCGATTTTTTGCACCTTTTTGGTGCGTTTTCGAAAAAATTTCGCATATTTTGGTACTTTTTTGACAAAAATTTTAGGTCATTTGACCCCCCCCCCCCTCCCTCCAGGGGCCTCAGACCCCCCCCCCCCCCCCCCCTCCCCGGTTGGCGGCTACACGTATGGCAATCGGTAAAGCTTCACTGATTTGATACATAGTAAGTGTGTGCAGAACGCGGCAGGCGCTCACCGGTCATCTCGCAGTGACGTCCGGTGAAGCCGGGCAGGCAATGGCAGTAGTAGTCACCTGGCAGATTCTCACACGTGGCGTTGTGGCGACACGGACCCTGGCCCTCGCACTCGTTCACATCTGAGATTGGGTTACTGTAGTCGAGGCTCGCTTGGAATGGTTCTGTATGAAGTCAAAGCCTCTCGCCTCCCCTACTTTTGAAAGAGAGACGCTTATTGATGTGTGACTACGATACTGTGCACATTGACACAATGGACGCACGGCATAAGATAATGCATAATGTCGAGTGCGATCTCCAGTGAGTGCCCACTCATCGGATCGACGTCTGCCCCTTCATTAGAGTGTCACGCTAGTTGACATTATGAGTTCACAACTCCGAGAAGCTGTGTATCCCACCAATGTTGCAGGCGATCTCGCGCCACCCGCTGGGACAGTCGCAGTAGAAACTGTTGTAGGTCACGCTGCTTCGACAGGCGCCGCCGTTGCGACAGCGATTTCTCAGCTGCTCATCCCAGCAGTGGTTGTAGACTGGAACGGACGGACGTGCCACTTACCTATCGGATTCTTCCGTATAGAGGTCCCCTCTTCCATGGAGAGGGACTTGTATACGGGAAAAACCCGGTACGTTTCGGAACAATGTACCTAGGTACGCGCGCTTTTGTACACGGCGGCACCTTCGCATTTCTCGTAGAGGCGTCTCTCGGCGTCGTCGATGCCCGTAGGCGCCGTCCACAGCGGGGGGCATTCGCAAGGAACGCCCAAAAACTAAGGCCCCGCTCACCCTCGGTCAAAAGTCGTTGTGTTACGTTAATACTTAGCGTAAATATAAACGAATTTCTGCTGGCGCTAACTGGTAACTGTACATACATACTTAAATTTATCCAACAAGCGCCTCCTCTCCTCTTCTCCACTTCGTGGGGTGTGCTTATTCCAACGCCAACGTCGGAGTTGAGTGGGGGGGGGGGGGGGGGGGGGGGGGGGGGGGGAGGACTTATTGTAGGATTTACGGAATCATGGTTGGCGCGGCAGCGCCAAACCATAATATGTTCCATCCAGGCCGCGCGCACCTTTTCCCATCGTCACGGTATGTGTCTCTCGGGCTGTACTAAACGGAAGTGGATGAAATTTGGCACACTAAAGGACTTCATCATAAATAGATTAAATTCCAAATTTGGTGAAAATCGGTACAGTGTAGCAAAAGTTACAGGCGCAAAAAGGATCGCGGCGCGTTTCTTGTCCCAATGGCGGGGGGTGAATTCTTCTCCGTCTTCTTCTCCTTCTCCTTCTTCTTCTTCTCCTTCACGTCACGCTCTAACGTCCATCAATAAGGATCTCGTCCAGTCGCCTGCTATTCTTCCCAACCGTGGTTGCACGCTATACAGTACAAGCCCCAGAGCGCCCCCGCTGGTTCAGGAGGTCCTGCATACGTGTCCCAAAATTGTCTTACTCGTTTTGTACGTGCCTCAAAGTGTCCCCGCTCGTTCAGGAGGCCCTGCAAACGTGTCCCAAAATTGTCCTACTCGTTTTGTATGTGCCTCAAAGTGCCCCCGCTCGTTCAGGAGGCCCTGCATACGTGTCCCAAAATTGTCTTACTCGTTTTGTACGTGCCTCAAAGTGCCCCCGCTCGTTCAGGAGGCCCTGTATACGTGTCCCAAAATTGTCTTACTCGTTTTGTACGTGCCTCAAAGTGCCCCCGTTCGTTCAGGAGGCCATGCAAACGTGTCCCAAAATTGTCCGACTTGTTTTGTACGTGCCTCAAAGTGCCCCCGTTCGTCCAGGATGCCCTGCAAATGTGTCCCAAAATTGTCCTACTCGTTTTGTGCGTGCCCCCGCTCGTTCAGGAGCCTCTGCATACGTCCCCCAAAATTGTCCTACCTACTCGTTTTGTGCGAGTGTCTCTAATAAGCTCAAGCACAATCAATAAGTCCAAGCTACCAGTGATCTGTCAGTGACATACCAGTGCTCTAGAAGTGGCATACCAGTGACCCTTCCTCGTCTACGGACTACGATGTCAACGTGCTCGTCTACAGGCTTACGCGGTAGAGATGAAACCTTTAGTTATTTAGTTAATAGTCAGTTAAACTTAATTAAATTTGGCATCAGCAGAACCGCCTTGACGCGTAGAATCCAACGGTGACCACGCCGACCACCTCCGACCTACCACGCATGCCCTGGGGGCAACAAGCTGTGTGTGTAAAAAGTTCAACCTATACTTTGTGTCTGTCAAATTTTGGTGAACAGTATAGTGAACTTTGTACACATCGTTAGCCGCATCTGGAGAAAGTGTCTTGAGAATGTGTACTTTAATGCCAAGTGCAGCTATCCCCACGATACGGTTGTCTGTACAGCTGATCTGAAGCTCAGTGATATCGCCGCGTTCGCTATACCGTAAAGTGCCGAATAGAGGAAGATCTCCAAATAGTGGTAGTCTCCAAATAGTGGTAGGGTGTAGGGGCACATTGAAACAATAGTGGTAGGTCTCCAATTAGTGGTATACAACTTCCGAGATCTATATCTATATATACATCTCGAGCGATACCCTACAGTAATGCACATAGCAACACCACAAGTGAATGGAAATCGTCAAATGCTGACTGTTGAGTAATCTCAAGTCAAGATAGGCCAAAATCATAGAAGACGGGCCTAAATTCGGCGATTCTAAGGCACACTGGTTGTCTTCACTATTACAGTTGAGAGGATTGAAACAATAGTGGTAGGTCTCCAAATAGTGGTAGTCTCCAAATAGTGGTAGGGTGTAGAGGAAGGTTGAAACAATAGTGGTAGCTACCTCTATTCGGCACTTTACGGTATGTTATCGGCATGATACGACGCCGTTTATCTGATGTTTCCTACCTGTGTGAAAACGTCACATCCAACAAAAAACTTGCCAAAAGTTTGGTGCGAGTGAATTCCTGTGTTCAGCGTACGCATTTCTGTTTCCGAGTGCACATTCATGAATAAACAGCTGTTCTGGCCATCAGACGAAAATCTCGATTCTGACATTTTTTTAAATTTTAATTCTAAATATCTAGAAATTGGAATTTATTAAAACAGTAAAACTGTGCCACAAATTCTTATTGGCATACGGCCTTACCATTTCTGCGTTCAAATTCGTCAACAAACGGCGTTCTATTTTGTTGATTTAATTTGAAAATAATTATGTATTTCTATTAAATTCCATATTTGCAAAAAATTTCTCTTGCGTTACGAATTATCCGCAGTCTATACTCTTTCCATTTATGAAGAAATTTCGCCGCTATGTCATCAGGTGAAAAAGTCGATTTTCGACATTTTCATACTTTGATTGAAAATATCTCGAAGTTGCAATTTATAAAAACTGCAAAACAATGTCACAAATCCTTACTGGCATACGACCTTTCCATTTCTGCATTCACATTCGTCAATAAATGACGTTGTATTTTAGTCAATTTATGCAATTTTGACAAATAATCGCGTATTTTGTATAATTCCACATTTGCAAAAAAATTTCTTTTGTGTTACAAATTATCCGCGGTCCATGCTCCTTCCATTTCTGAAGAAATTTCGCGGCTAGCGCATCAGACGAAAAAGTCGATTTTCGACATTTTCAAATTTTAATTGCGAATATCTCGAAAATGTGAAATTAGCAACAGAAACGGACATCGGATCCGCACTCAGCGACATCGACTCTACTTGACCACATATGCCACTGACTTTACTTCGGTGCGACGGAAACACACACACACAGACAGACAGACACACACACACACACATTGTCATCCGTATATATACACCTCGCCGCGCTGAGGCGCGGCGAAAAAATGTCGTCTGTGAAAGGGAGTTTCAGAATACCGACAAATTGTTAACAAATTCAAAACACATCAGAACCATATCAAATATGGGTTCGATTGAAGCGTCTCGACGAGAAAATTTCAATGGCACCAATGCCGTCGCCCCCAAATTTACCATGAGCGCTATTTTTGCAAAAAGATGCCTCAAAAATCAACTTTTTATTGCCTCATCCAAACATAGCGTTGTAGGGGTTCGTTTGAAGCGTCTCGACGAGAAAATTACAATGGTGCTATCCGCGACCCCGTACCACGCACCACGTCCACGCGGCGGCCACGCACACGTGGTCAGGCCACAACTTTTGATTGGTTGGTCGGAACATGGCGTTGTTGGGGTTCGTTGAAACCGTCTCGACGAGAGGAATCCAATAGCGCCATCGGCGACCCCGTACCACGCACCATGTCCACGTGGAGCCACGCAAACGTGGTCTGGCCACTACTCAGTGTTGCCTTATTCGAACCTAGTCGTGTTGGGGCTCAAATAAACCGTCTTAACGAGAAGAATTTATTCATGAGGGTGCTCAGACTAGTGATGGCAACTTTGAGAATTTTAAAACCGGGTAAGTAAAAGTAAGTAAAATCTGAAATTTGAAAACCGGGTAAGTACAAGTAAGTATACCCAGTTTTTCGAAAACCGGGTAAGTATTTGGACATAAAACCGGGTAAACCGGGTACGTAAACTAAAGTAGAAATCTTGATTTCTGCACATCAGAAAGCCAAAATTATTGCATTGTGTTGACACTTATGTTCTTCCAGAAGAACACAAGTGTGCACTCATTCACGCGCAAATTAATGAGCCAAATTTGTGGTTCGTGAAATGAAAGGACAAATCGTGCAACAGGACAGATCTTGCAGCAGGACAGATCTTGCAACAGGACAAATCTTGCAACAGGATAGATCTTGCAACAGCACAGATTTTGCAACAGGACAGATTTTGCAACAGGACAAATCTTGCAACAGGACACATTTTGCAACAGGACAAATCTTGCAACAAGACAGATCTTGCAACTTGCAGCAGGACAGATCTTGCAACAGGACAGACCCTGCAACAGGACAGATCTTGCAACACGACAGATCTTACAACAGGACAAATCTTGCAACTGGACAGATCTTGCAACAGGACAGATCTTGCAACAGGACAGACGTGGCAACAGGACGGTCGCGCGAGGCGACCAGCACCGTTGGGTCGCAACAGGACAGACCTTCTGCAACAGGACACATCTTGCAACAGGACAGATCTTGCAACAGGACAGATCTTTCAACAGGACAAATCTACATCTTTCAACAGGACAGACCTTGCAACAGGACAGACCTAGCAACAGGACAGACCTTGCAACAGTACAAATCTTGCAACAGGACAGATCTTGCAACATGACAGATCTTTCAACAGGACAAATCTTGCAACAGGACAGATTTTGCAACAGGACAGATTTTGCAGCAGGACAGATCTTGCAACAGGACAAATCTTGCAACAGGATAGATCTTGCAACAGGACAGACCTTGCAACAGGACAGATTTTGCAACAGGACAAATCTACATCTTTCAACAGGACAGACCTTGCAACAGGACAGATTTTGCAACAGGACAGACCTTGCAACAGTACAAATCTTGCAACAGGACAGATTTTGCAACAGGACAGATTTTGCAGCAGGACAGATCTTGCAACAGGACAAATCTTGCAACAGGATAGATCTTGCAACAGGACAGACCTAGCAACAGGACAGACCTTGCAACAGTACAAATCTTGCAACAGGACAGATCTTGCAACATGACAGATCTTTCAACAGGACAAATCTTGCAACAGGACAGATTTTGCAACAGGACAGATCTTACAACAGGACAAATCTTGCAACTGGACAGATCTTGCAACAGGACAGATCTTGCGACAGGACAGACGTGGCAACAGGACGGTCGCGCGAGGCGACCAGCACCGTTGGGTCGCAACAGGACAGACCTTCTGCAACAGGACACATCTTGCAACAGGACAGGTTTTGCAACAGGACAGATCTTTCAACAGGACAGATCTACATACATCTTTCAACAGGACAGACCTTGCAACAGGACAGACCTTGCAACAGGACAGACCTTGCAACAGGGCAGGCCTTGCAACATGACAGACCCTGCAATAGGACAGACCCTTCAACAGGACAAATCTTGCAACAGGTCAGACCTTGACAATGAACAGGACACCAGCGCCATTGGCTCACAACAGGACAGACCTTGCAACGGACACACCTTGAACAGGACAGATCATGCAACAGGACATTACGGCCATTGACGACTACATTCCATGCTATTCAGATCACAGAAATTCTTCTGCAACAGGAAGGAACGGCTAGTCTTGAGCATAAGCTGCAAAATTACAGCTGTTTACCCGGTTTCTTACCCAGGTTTTGATAGTGGGTAAGTAAACTAGGTACCCGGTTTTTGGCCTGAAACCAGGTAAGTAAACGCGGCGAATAACCGGGTAAAAGTAAAACCAGGTACGCAAAACTAAACCGGGTAAGTACGAAGTAAGTATACCTGGTTTAAAAAAACCGGGTAAAACCGGGTAAGTACTTACCCGGTTTTCAAGTTGCCATCACTAGCTCAGACTCCATCTGTCAACGCACAACCTTCCTGTAGAAGAGAATCCAATAGCGCACTTCACACAAACCAAAGGGCCAGAGTTTTTAACTTTTTATACCTCATACAAACCAAGGTGTGAGATTTTTGGCCTTCAACTGTGCAAGGGGTCAGATTTTTTACCTGCATACAAAGCAAGGGGTAAGATTCTTGACCCTCAACCATAACCCTCGCTCTAATTGTGTCCTGCAATCCCCTTACCCATGTCCCTCCCTACCCCTTACGCCTGTCCCTCCTGAAGCTTCTTGGCAGAGTTCAGGAGCCGCTGCATGCATACGTGCCCAAAAATTGTCCTACTCGCCTCGTACGTTACTACAAGGGAAACGTGCAGGAAAGCCTGCAGTGAAGCACTCCGACCAGAACGGGAGAAAGCAGACCGCCACTCATTTACCATGTCAAATCAAGGGCGATTTCCGCCCAGATATTCTCCTCAAATTCCGCCGGCGCGCGAGATTCAGAGTATGCGTGTTCCCTGCACCTACAAGGCCCAGCGCGCAGCAGAACTCCACCGAAATCCTGCAGACCACAGGCCGCAATGAGTCTAAGGCGCAATTTCCTCTCGATTCGACCGGTAGCGCACTTACATGGGAGCCAAGGTTTGCGATTCCGCCGATCGCAGACTCGACTTGCCGCCTTGAGCGGGAAGAATTGACACTTTGAGCGCAAATGCTCACTTTACCAAGCCGTCTTTTCGCACTGCATTTCCTACAATTGTGAGGTTTGAATGCGCGCGCAAATTTAAGTTACAACATAGTTTGAGGAGAGTACGGTAAAAGTTGCATTCAAATTTGAATGTTGGCATTAGGAAAGTGGCTGTTTGAAGGCAAAATCGACACAAAATGGAGAAACCAATAGCAAATTCGCGTTCCTCGTCGCGAAATACCCTAGAATCGACATTACAAACGTTCAATCACCTCACATTCAGTTTCGTCGACGTAGGGCTTCGGTAGGTCGAAAATCGGCAAAAACTCGCGATTCTTGGTCCGAAACGCCAAAATAGCGCCAGATTCGGCATCAGCGACCTCGAAAGCACCGGGATCGACTCCAACATTGATTTTGACCGCCCGGGTGGAAATTCGAATTTTGGACGCGGCCGGGGTACGGTAGCCGAAAAAATATTTTTGAAAAAATGATTCCGGATCAGTTTTCAACGGGGAATCGCGTGGTGCAGTCCATTCGGCCTTAAATCAGCGCAATCGAGCGCTAAAACGGCCGAAAGTCGAAAATCGGCAATTTTGGTCTCTGACGGCGACCACTTGCAACCACAGAACTCAAGATTTCCGCTGCGGATTTCAGAAATTTTGGTCTTAAACGAAAGAGAACATGACAATCTTGCCGATTTGAGATATCTGGCCCGGTCCAACAACTCCCTGATTTACTAGGATTTTTGAAAGGCAACTTTTTGTCAAAAAACCAATTTCGGCTACCGTAACCCGAGAACGCGTCGACCTAGAGGGTCGGGATTTTTTGTCCCCTCTTCGTCTCGTCGAGGACTACAACATATCCAAAGGGCATCAAAATCGGCCCATTATTCCAGAAAGTAGCAGCTACTGAACACCCTCCCAGTAAGTAAAAATTCAAATTTTTGAATTTTTCTCAAAATTTTTCCACCACGCGAAAAAGACGAAGGCCCGAGCACCCCTACTATCCCTCGAGAGCTATCGATTAAAAAAACCCCGTCCAAATCGGACGAACCACGCGCGAGAAATCTTGGGGCAAAAATTTTGATCGGGAGCAGCTCCACTATAGCACTCCGCCCCTTTTGGGGTCGGAGTGCTAACAAGCTGTGTGTGTAAAAAGTTCAACCTATACTTTGTGTCTGTCAAATTTTGATGAACAGTATAGTGAACTTTGTACACATCGTTAGCCGTATCTGGAGAAAGTGTCTTGAGAATGTGTACCTTAATGCCAAGTGCACCTATCCCCACGATACGCTTGTCTGTACAGCTGATCTGAAGCTCAGTGATATCGCCGCGTTCGCTATATGTTATCGGCATGATACGACGCCGTTTATCTGATGTTTCCTACCTGTGTGGAAACGTCACATCCAACAAAAAAACTTGCCAAAAGTTTGGTGCGAGCGAATTCCTGTTTTCAGCGTGCGCATTTCTGTTTCCGAGTGCACATTCATCAATAAACAGCTGTTCTGGCCATCAGACAAAAATCTCGATTTTGAGATTTTTTTAAATTTTAATTCTAAATATCTCGAAATTTGAATTTATTAAAACTGTAAAACTATGTCACAAATTCTTATTGGCATACAGCCTTACCATTTCTGCGTTCAAATTCGTCAAAAAACGACGTTCTATTTTGTTGATTGATGGAATTTCGTAAAATAATCATGTATTTCTATTAAATTCCACATTTGCAAAAAATTTCTCTTGCGTTACAAATTATCCGCAGCCTATACTCTTTCCATTCCTGAAGAAATTTCGCCGCTATATCATCAGGTGAAAAAGTCGATTTTCAACATTTAAATATTTTGATTGAAAATATCTCGAAATTGCAATTTTTAAAAACTTCAAAACTATGTCACAAATTCTTATCGGCATACGACCTTTCCATTTCTGCATTCACATTCGTCATTGAATGGCTTTGTATTTTAGTCATTTTATGCAATTTTGACAAATAATCGCGTATTTCTATTAAATTCTACATCTGCAAAAAATTTCTTTTGTGTTACAAATTATCCGCGGTCCATGCTCCTTCCATTTCTGAAGAAATTTCGCGGCTAGCGCATCAGACGAAAAAGTCGATTTTCGACATTTTCGAATTTTAATTGCGAATATCTCGAAAATGCGAAATTAGCAACAGAAACGGATATCGGATCCGTACTCAGCAACCTCGAGTCTACTTGACCACATATGCCACACATTTTACTTCGGTGCCACGGAAACACAGACACACAGACACACAGACACACACACACACAGACATTGTCAACCGTATATATACACCTCGCCGCGCTGAGGCGCGGCGAAAAAAGGGGTTCCGTTCGTTCCGCAGATACGCCGAAAAATTCAAACTAAAACACAGTATGGCTCCCGTCATGGGCAGTTTTCCCCAAATATCGTGAGCCAAATGAGCTCCAAACTAGCACAATCACGTTTATCACCCATTAACTACCTAATGTGGTAAAAACTTTCCAACTTCAAGCCCGATTTTAGGGCACCGTAGTTGAAAGGTAGTCTTTTGCCCCAGATTGCCTTCTGGTCCATAACTCTAGAAATCGAGTACGAATTCACTTGCGTCCTTTTGCATTTGGTAGCGCTCGACTGTTTGATTATCTGCGTCGTAAAAAATTTGTGCACGCATTCTTCTGCTCGGCAGAAAATTGGCAATTTCTGATAACTTTGGGAAATTCGATAACTTTGCAGGCCTCGTTCTCGCTTTAGGGACGTCTGCTGGTTTTAATAACGACAAGATTTTCTTAGAAAATGATATTCTCTATAATGTTGTCTTCTCTTAGCTTCTCAGTTTCGTTTCAAGAGCATGGCTCACTAAGAAACCTGATGTCCTTCTACCGTAGTTTAGCCATGACGAATTGGCAACTAGTGCCGTTTTATAGACGGTTTGTGGCCAACTGGATACTGTAGTTAGGAAATTTGAATTATGCACAGCGCATTGCACGTAACTTTGCCGGCTCGTCCAAACGGAGCGAATCACATCCGAAATTACGCGTATTTCAGCTGCTGGTGCGCTGCAAGTGCTACTCGAGCGTTGTATTGTCGACGCGGTGGGTTTGAGTGCTGGATGGAAGCAAGAACACAATAACACGCAAACATCGGTCGAGAGATGTGATGCGAATGACGATGACACTAGAGCAGCAGCGGCAGTGGGCGTGCCAGCTTTAGGCGAGAACCACCAAGAAAAGAACTCCCTTTCTACACGTTCGCAATCAGTCTATAAATTGATAATCGTGTCACCGGTACGCAAATCACCTCTCCTGTCTTCGGGTCGTCGCCGCCGCCGCCGCCTGCTGAAGCCGCCACCGCCACCGCCACTGCTGTGACGAGCAATACGTAACTGAACGAAAAGCAGGGAACAGCACTTATTGCTGTC